>JAFBMS010002686.1:0-25757 GCA_019788955.1 Albula glossodonta
GGGTGTGGGTGAGGGTATGGGTGTGGGTGAGGGTATGGGTATGGGTATGGGTATGGGTATGGGTGTGGGTATGGGTATGGGTATGGGTATGGGTATGGGTGAGGGTATGGGTATGGGTATGGGTATGGGTGAGGGTATGGGTATGGGTATGGTATACTCATCACAAACACATATCCATCACTGACTGTAATGGCAGGTAGAGAAATGAGTCACAAGCTCCGCATAGCTACGCTTAATTGAACCATAGCAACAGGACCTCAACAAGAGCACTTAGGGTGTCTTCAAGAGTGCCTGCTAATAATTATTGCCATCTTAGGGAATTCAGAACACGGCCATCTGTCAGAATAAAACACAATTAAATATATGTTTGTGAAACTGATTCAGATTAAATTATCCTGCTCTTCATGTGCTAGTCTGATTTCAAAATGAGGAAAAAAGAGATGCTCTTTGTTTTATTTGCTTCAGTTAATGTCCAGCTGCATAACCACTATACTACACTGTCCTAACACACACACACACACTCACACACACACACTCATGTGTTTCAGAGCAGCTTCAGAAGCTGAGGATGGAAGTGATTGTATTGCACTGAAGTACAGAATCACCCTCTATAGAGCACAAAATGGCAGCACGGTCCCCCCTCTTGCCCAGTGTTTTGCCTTCTTTCATTAAAGCTAAGCGCGCTGGTCCCGTAAGCCCCACATGCCTCTCTCCTCTCCCTCTCTCCGCGCCTGTCAATTCTTTATTCCTCCGCCGAGCATCCCTCCGGAGGCACACGGTACGTCTCGTAATTTCCCAGAGGAGGCGGTTTTTACAGCGGAAGGCAGAGAGGAGGCGCAACAGGGGTGGCGGCGTTGGCGTAATCCGCGGTCGTCGCACCGCAGTTGTTAAGTGGCTTGTTTTGGGTAATACTCCACTCTTACATAGGGGATTTGGGGATCTTTTTTTTCCAGAACGTTCTTATACACTATCTCATAAAAAAAAAAAAAAAAAAAGAAGGTGGTATATTGCTCCCAAAGGGGCAGAAATGCTTGTTGCTGGGGTGGAGCCCTACGAGTTTTATCTGTTTACATCTTTGGATGTAGTCATTGTGATGAAAAGGGTACAGAACAGAGCAGTGAAATAAACTGTTACCTGTACCTTTGAGCGAATGATTAACATGGGTGTTCTGCCAATGTGTGTTTTAGCTACAGCCATTTTATTGAGAGGGTAAGGGGGGCATTTAACAGCAGTGTTTTACACTACATGCTCAACCTCAGCCTTTGTCTCCATTCACCCCTCTCATTGGCTAGGGCACTTCAAGATAATACATGTCATTGGTTGATAAAATCAGTAATTCTACATGTTATTGTTCTGTACTTCTATGGGATCAGCTCTTCATTATCTAAATCTTTTGGATACATTTTTGTTAGCCCCTCTGGGTTGGAGCAAGTGTACTCCTGCAAACTACGGCCTGGGGATAAATGAAAGGAAATACAGAGAATCCACTGTTCATGAACATTAAATAGTTCAGAAAATCACGTTTATTGTCATTACAATGTCTGCTTATAATAAAGTGATTGCCAGTTTCAATTTATTTTTAAAAAATGAATTGTATGTATTATCTGTTTAACCTGCGGCAAAGAGCTAAGCTTATTTCATGCACGCAGGCTCCTGTTAAACATTAATCTACTGGGTCACTGAGAGCAGCCGTGGAAAAACTGTGTCCCAGCTCTCTGTGTTGAAACAGGAACACCGTAAACAGGCTGTGAGAGAGTACAAACCTGTTATTTGTCTTTTTCCCCCAAAATATTTTTTCCAGAAAAGAAAAAACATAGTTCAAATGACTGAAAAACTGGCAAACTCAAAGCAGGAAAATGTATGTGCCATTATTTTAAATTTAAACCAACTGCAAAAACCCAGGGATGGGCAATATTTCAGATAAATATTTCTGAAATTAATATGTATGTATACATTTCATATGTGATGTGGTTACTCACCTTTTATTGTACCATGTTGTATACTTGTACCAACTGCAAATCAACTTGTGTTTACCACTATTATAAGCATTCACAAAAGTATTTTGTATTTTTGTTAATCCTTTCCTAAAATGAAAATAATGTCACATGGAGTCACAGGTCCCTTTGAAGTTGGAACTGGGGTTATGAACTTGCAGAAAAATATCTGAGAAACCCAATTTACATTTCAAATACATTCAATGCTAGTGCATAAAAATGCATAAAATGGAAGTATTTTGTGGCGTATCGGCCTCAGAAAGACCACTGGCCCCTGATCATGCCATGTTAAATGTTTTGACTGTGAGGTGCTTTGGTTGGAAATTGCTAGCTAAATGCGAATTGCCGATGGTGTATTGTAATTGCACAGCCAGGACACAGGAAGGCAAAAGGAGATGCAGCTGCACAGTACTGTGTAACAGTAGGGAAAAAAATCCAGCTTCAAACAACAAGAACAGGGGCAATGGCCTCATAAGAACCTTTACTAACAAAAGTTGCACAATGTACAATGAGGTGGTTGAAAACCATCAGCTGACTGCTAAAAGCTGAAGGTAAATTGGAAATTTCAATACTCCCTGACACAGTCAGGTCACAGACGATGCTGTGTCTGTGTCTGTGAGTCAGTTAAAACAATAATAATAATAAAAAGAAACAATGTGGTATTCTTGGGGACAAAATAGGAAATATAAAATACATGCCTCCATGTTCATGAATGTAATTCAGAAATACCAAAGACATTGTAAATTATTGTGTGGACATTGTGTAAATTTGATTTTATACCAGTGTCAATCATGACAAGGAATTCATGACTTATATTTTAATTTCTAAATATTATACATTACTCAATATTATGTCACATGTGGATATTACTTGTTTTGTTCAAATGACCTATTTGATATGCTTAAAAGCATACAACTTACTTCATGCACACAGGTCCCTTTTAAACATTAAACTACGGAGGAGTTTTTGTTCCAAGCTCTGTGTGATAAAGCAGGAGCACTGTCAGCAGGCCATGAGAAAGTAAAAATCTGTCAAATGTCTTTTTTTCTACACACAAATAATTTTTTTTCTGACATGAAAAAGTAAATGACAGAAAGGCTGGCAAAGTAAAAGCAGGGATTTTTGTGAGTGTTGCTATGGTAATGATAATTACATATGACTGTCCAAATGCAAAGGCCAAGGGATGGACAATATCAAATATTAAGTCTTTTAGAAATTAATTTGAATGTGTACACTGTAAACCATGGAACATGCAACATGTTTATAATGCAAATGCCACTGTTTAAAGCCTAATTGATCTGACCAGGATACACACCGTGATAAACACTGTGTTTAAAACGTCTTACAGTGCAAATAAACATGTTCTAAGCACAATCTAAACACTGTAATGTATGTAAACTGAAATTTTAAATACTGACACATTTTACTAATATTATAAATGCTTTGACCATGTAAAAAGCGTCTCAGAAAAGTGATGAGTGTGTGTTCAGAACTTAAACATTTACAGCATATGAGTAACTCACCTTCTGTTATATTGGTTCATACTTTTGCACCACCAGCCAAAGAACGTGTAACTTCACCATTTATACATTTGTTTAATACTGAATTTTCCTTTCCGCATGTTCACTCATCTATAGAATACATATATCTGTAAAAAAATAAATGCCTGTTTATTTGTGCTGTAACACATTTTAAATGCATGAATATTAAACTTCATTTTCATTCTGCATACAGTAAATGCCTTCTGTAATGGCAAAGTTGCCAAATGCCATCGAGATTCAGCCTTATTATAACATGTGCTGAAAAACAATGTAAAATTTTAAACAAGGAGAACAGGTGAATGATTTCCCATGGCCTCGTTTTTAGATATCAACATGTAATTGCCTAATATGGAATAAAGTAATGATATGATGTTCTCTGCCCACGTCGTGGACCGTAATGTTTAGCAGGGACTTGTGTGTATAAAGAGGGGGACAGAGTCTCAGAATCTACTGAGCTGAAGAATGAGGCCCGCTGTAGTTCTGCTGGTGTTACTGGGCTGCTGTCTGACTGGGGCACAGCTTCAGAATGAAGAAAGAGAGATCAGCCAATCAACGACTCAACCCGACATCTGGGCCGAGCTGAAGGAGCTGAAAGACATGGTGATGGAGCAGAGAACTGACCTGGCAGTCACAAAAAATGAACTGGAGGTCAGACTGCAGACCAGTGAGAGTCAGGTGGCTGAGCTGCAGAAAGAGAATGAAGGTCTGTATGATTAACTAGAACACTGAATAACAGAATATTGTGTCTTTATTTTTCTTTAAATGGAATTTAAAATAAATAAACATACAAAAACAATATATAAGAAATAAACAATAATATGTTTATTTCAGCACAGACACTTGAGTTGAAACTGATGGAGGCCAGACTGCAGACCAGTGAGAGTCAGGTGGCTGAGCTGCAGAAAGAGAATGAAGGTCTGTATGATTAACTAGAACACTGAGTAACAGAATATTGTGTCTTTATTTTTCTTTAAATGGAATTTAAAATAAATAAACATACAAAAACAATATATAAGAAATAAACAATAATATGTTTATTTCAGCACAGACACTTGAGTTGAAACTGATGGAGGCCAGACTGCAGACCAGTGAGAGTCAGGTGGCTGAGCTGCAGAGAGAGAACGAAGGTAATGTAATATACTGCATGTTTTGGATAAATTTGACTTACATACTACATATTTATGTAATGTATTTTAATATTTATTTGCTAATCTAGTTTTGTCAGTATGGAGGTACTGATAATGGAACATGATTAGAATGAAAACTAAAATAAAAGATTTCCTTTTCCAGCCCTGTGAGTTGTTGAATTTGATTTGTATTATTTGCGCATTTTTAGCCCTGAGAGACATGGTGATGGAGCAGAGAGTTGAGCTGGCAGTCACAAAGAGTGAACTGGGATCAGCAAAGACAGAACTAGCAGCAGCAAAGACTGAACTGGGAGCAACAAAGACTGAACTGGGATCTGTGGAGGCCAGACTGCAAACCAGTGAGAGTTGGGTGGCTGAGCTGCAGAGAAAGAATGAAGGTGATGCAACGTATTGTATGTTTTGGATGAATAAAATTCATTTTACTATGGCAATAAACATATTGTGATATTCTACATGTGTGTGACTTCAGCACAAGCGGTGGATCTGAGTGCCATGGAGGACAGGTCAAACTCCACTGAGCTCCAGCTGCAGGAACACAAAACTGTGATGGAGGAGCTGAAATCCACAGTGGAGGAACTGAAGAGACACATTGCAGGTAATACAGGGATGGGTGTAGTTTTATTTAAACATATTTCTGTCAGTATCAGATTTTTTTGTATTCTGAGAATCAAATAATATCTCTGATAACCTTTTAAATGTAAAAATGTTGTATTTTCAGAGAGCCCAAAGGTGGCGTTCTCAGCTGCATTAACCGATGCAGAAGATGTAGGACCCTTCAACACAGACATCACCCTGATCTACACTAAAGTCTTCACCAACATCGGCAAGCACTACAACCCAGCTACAGGTACAGTACACACCCATCTACATGTGTATCTGTATAAACACACAGGAATCAGAGGTGTCATTAGCTCATTTTAGCAGTTTCACTGGCAGGTCTCTTCTGTGTGTGTATATGTGTGTGTGTGTGGGTGTGTGCCATGTGTGTGTTTATCTCTCTCTGCTTTTCCTCTGATACAGGGATCTTCACAGCGCCGGTGGGAGGAGTCTACTACTTCACATTCACTGCCTTTGGTTTAAACAGGTACAGAAACATCGGCTCATTCCTGTATAGGAACGCAGAGCGCATAGTGTCAGTGCAGGACCACCATAAGTCATCCTACGGTGAAGACCAGGTCACCAACGCAGCCGTGCTGCAGCTGGAAGAGGGAGACCAGGTCTCCATGCGTCTGAATCCTGGCTTCAGTGTCTATGACAGCAGCGCCAACCTCTCCACCTTCAGCGGCTTCCTGCTCTTCCCCATGTGAGCAGAAGACCCTGCAGCACCTTCAGCGGCTTCCTGCTCTTCCTCATGTGAGCAGAAGACCCTGCTGTAATGAAGATCACAGCTGAAGAGTCTGGAGGTGAAGCCTCACATGTTCCTCTCTGAGTGTCACAATGTGCTCTCTTATGCAATAAACACACAAAGCATTCAGAAAACACTCAGTGTGTGTGTGATTTTTAAAAAAAAATGTAATACGATGGAGGTTGTCATTTTATTGAACGTCCTGCTTCTCTGTAGGTGTGTGTGTGTGTGTGCGTACATTACTCTGTGTTGTGAAATTTCAGTTTATATGAATTTATTACCCATGTAAATATTGAAGTTGAATAAAGCATGCCTCTAATGAGAATTCTATAAATCTGAATTAGCTGTAAATTTATTAATCAACTTATTTTGTAAAATCATACTATTTTTGGCAACATGTGCTTGTGAACATATATTTTCATGATTCTAAAAGTGGATCCCTGTTACACATTTAACAACAGGATCTTTGTGTCTGAGAACCTTCCCACCCCAGCCAAGAAATTGTACAAAATTCCCTGATAAACATTACATAACTGTATCTCTGTGTCCAAGAACTGCTACAACACAGAACATGAATCTGTTTTTGGGACTTCTCCCCTCCCTGAAACCTGCTGATGTTGGAGCAACTCAAGGAGTTTGTCAAGACAGAAGTTCAGGTGAAGTATTTTCAGACAACCCCTTATTCAAATACCTCTGTCCGTCCAATCCGGTTTTCCCCACAGGTATTAAATTGCCACGTACCTTATCTCCCATCACACACCCTGCTTCAGGCATCCCTCCTCCTCCCCATCTCCACCTTCATGTCAACTTCCTTTCTTCTGTTACTCTCTTCACCTCACTCAAAATTGTGATCCCTTGTACACCAAGCCCAAGATCAAATGTCTGTACCGTTATACAACTTGCCACATCACAATTAACTCCTAAGCATTCATGTTGTCTGAAAATTCCTTCTACTGAAATGATCTTGTTTTCAGGACATCCTTGTAAAAGTTCTCCATGCTTCATGTTTCAGTTCCTTTCTTTATTTCCCCCTCTGAGGCACCTGCACATGGCCTCGAATAAATGAACAGCCTCTTTACTAAGGTATGTTTACATTTGTAATGTAACTCCTCCCCAGGAAATTTTAATATTTGCTTGTAAAATCCATTCTGCTGATTGCAATTGTTCAAGATCCTCAAATGAAAGTTGCATTTGAATACTCTGGAGCCAGAGGAAGACAGAAGTCAAACTGCATCCAGTAGTGGAAGAGAGGTAACATTGGCTGTCGTCAGATAGGCCACATACATGCATAGATAGTTAGATAGATAGATAGATAGATAGTCAGACCTGGAAGATATTGATGAGTTTCAGCTACCACTACAGAGCTAACATTAGAAGGGAAAATCAATTTCGTGGCATATTAGCTGAATAATTATGCATTTGAGGGTAATTTAAATCATAATACTTCGAGATGATATATTAAAATTGCCAGGTTATGACAACTTTCATTTCAGATCAAATGTGCTTTATACACATATCACTGTAAATACAAATGTTTAAGTTGTGGACACATGCTAAACTCTTTTCTGTAACACTTTTTATAAACACCATAGCGATTATAATTTCAGTTAAAACATGTGACAGTGTTTGATTGTTCAGTTCAAATGAATTACAATGTTTAGGCTGTACTCATAAGAACATGTTCACTTTTTACATGCATTGAGTCACGGTTAAAGAATATAGGTTTTAAACACTGTGTTTTTAATTATAAACATTTCACATGTTCCATGGTTTTACAGTGTACACATACAGAAGAAAGAATACAGTCACAACGACATAACAATCTAGAATACTGCATTAAAAAAGCACACTTTCTGTTTATTGAGAGCACATTGTGACACTCAGAGAGGAACATGTGAGGCTTCACCTCCAGACTCTTCAGCTGTGATCTTCATTACAGCAGGGTCTTCTGCTCACATGGGAAAGAGCAGGAAGCCGCTGAAGGTGGAGAGGTTGGCGTTGTTGTCATAGACACTGAAGCCAGGATTCAGACGCATGGAGACCTGGTCTCCCTCTTCCAGCTGCAGCACGGCTGCGTTGGTGACCTGGTCTTCACCGTAGGATGACTTATGGTGGTCCTGCACTGACACTATGCGCTCTGCGTTCCTATACAGGAATGAGCCAATGTTTCGGTGCCTGTTTCCACCAAAGGCAGTGAATGTGAAGTAGTAGACTCCTCCCACCGGCGCTGTGAAGATCCCTGTATCAGAGGAAAAGCAGAGAGAGATAAACACACACTGTCTCCTGTCACATACACACACAGGAGAGAGCTGCCAGTGAAACTGCTAAAATAAGCTAATGACACCTCTGTTCCCTGTGTGTTTATACAGATACACATGTAGATGGGTGTGTACTGTACCTGTAGCTGGGTTGTAGTGCTTGCCGATGTTGGTGAAGACTTTAGTGTAGATCAGGGTCTTGTCTGCATTGGAGGTTCCGACATATCCTACATCACTCAGAGCAGCTGAGAACGCCACCTTTGGGCTCTCTGTGTATACAGCATGTTTACATTAAAGGTATGGCACAGGCATGTACTATTTCATTCTCAGAATAAAAATGAAAAACTCATATGCTGAGAAAATAGAGAAATATTCATTTTAGTCTTCGAAAACATGCAGTATTTTACATTACCTTCATTCTCTCTCTGCAGCTCAGCCACCTGACTCTCACTGGTTTGCAGTCTGGCCTCCACAGATCCCAGTTCATTCTCCTCCAATACCATGTTTGTCAGGACTAAAACAGCATGTGAATAAATGCAAAGCTATACATGTCAAAATCTCTGTGCTATAGGAAAATGGCTCATATTGAATAAAAATCTTTTTGTCTGTCATACAAAATTAATTAAACTGTATCTGTACAGTAATTTTGATATGTCATTTTAAGAGTGTGTGCTTGTTAATTGGTAATGGTTCATTTTGGTTATAATATCGTCAAACCTAAAAAAAAGTACATTTGCATCGTTAAGATACAGCACATTTCATTACCTTCATTCTCTTTCTTCAGTTCTGCAAGTTCTGAATTTGTTGCTGCCAGTTCAACTCTCTGCTCCGTCACCATGTCTCTAAGAGCTAAAATGGCGCATTAATTAAATTTTAAAAAACTATCACTCTCCATTCTAAGAAATATAAAGACAATATTCTCAATACCATTCTGTTGTACATTACCTTCATTCTCTCTCTGCAGCTCAGTGACCTGACTTTCACTGGTCTGCAGTCTGGCCTCCACAGATCCCAGTTCTGACCTAGTGACTGCCAGCTCAACTCTCTGCTCCGTCACCATGTCTCTCAGCTCCTTCAGCTCGGCCCAGATGTCGGGTTGAGTCGTTGATTGGCTGATCTCTCTTTCTTCATTCTGAAGCTGCGCCCCAGTCAGACAGCAGCCCAGTAACACCAGCAGAACTACAGCGGTCCTCATTCTTCAGCTCAGTAGATTCTGAGACTCTGTCCCCCTCTTTATACACACAAGTCCCTGTTAAACATTACACTGCTGGATCACTGACAGGAGCAGTGGGGAAAAGTGCATCTGAATATGTGTATACATAAAATATTAAAACAGAGATTGAACCTCAATGGCATTTGCAGAAATACATTGCAGCACAAGTCTGGTTTAACTAAAAGAAACATATTTCACTCCTATAGTTTATAATGCTCACTGTTTTTCAGGTTTTAAAATTTACCAAGAAGGTTTTTTTCCCCCATGTGGACACGGTTTTCCAACGCTACTATCAGTGATCCAGGCATCTGATGTTTAACAGGGTCCATTGTGCTTTTTGGTATTATCTCTGGAAGATAATTAAATATATTGTCATATTACTCAGATTTTTATTTTCAGACTTTTGTCCATAAATAGCATGTAATATAAATACTGATCAAGGTGTGGAATGTTCAATTGTATTTGTAAGTCGAGCTGATTGGAGGAACTGTTTCTGTCAGTTCAGGAGATTCACTGTCCATTTGTACACCCAGACTTTCAGAAAAACCACACAGGTGAGCCGTGCGAAAGGGTCAGTGGTTCTATTGGAAAATCATACCCACGACTTCAGAGTTACATTCCCAGCTCCTTAATCACTGTCACACTGCTGCCCCAGACCAGCTTCGGACCAGGGGTAGATATTATCAATCACATTATATTTACAATGTAATCTAACAAGATGTTTTTCTGGAAAAAAAAAAAGAAAAGTTTTGTGACTTTTAAATAGAGGTCAAATGAATGTAGATTGAGTGTTTTTTTAAATGGAATAAATGAACAGGCAAGATGAGGGAAGGGTTGAAGATTTAAACACTTATTATCAATTTGTACCCAAAAATCATAAAAGTATAAGTGGGTAAATGTGTTAATAAGTCCATAAATGTCAAGCTACAATTATATAAATGAGGCTGTGACATTACGGAGATGTTTATCCATGGTGACACGCTGCTCTCTTAACACCAAGGGGAGCTGGACGACTTCTTGATTGAAAAAAATAAGAAAGTTATTATCCAATCAGTCTGTCATTAACCTTATCATACCGTAATCTGATCCTGAAAAGAAAGGAAATATTTTTTTTTTCTCTGAGTATCTCTTGGAAACATACCTATCATTTCAACAGAGCCGGAGTGAAATAAAGACAGTTGTGTTCTCCATGAAAGTATTCCACTCATACATGCACATTGCATGTATACATACCATGCATGCATGACTTTTTCATTTTGTATTGTGATTTAGTGGCACAAAACATGTACATAATAGACACCCTTATCCAGAGTGCATTATGCAGCATACATTTTATACACATTACAAATCAGGGAACGTTTTACAGAAGCAACAGCAGAATACTAACCTTGCCCATGGGTATGACAGCAGTTCCCCACCTGGGAATCAAGCGTACCACCTCTGAGGTTGAAGACCAGCCCCTTAAACATTATACTACACTGCTTCCCCGGGTGTGCTGCAAGGCCTGTATTCTTCCAGAGGGTCAAATGGCTAAACTGGACGAGGGAGGGCAGAAAGACTTAGCTACACAAAATATGTGAAATTCTTCTGCAGTTAAGACGATGAAATAACAACAAAAAACAATAATAACGATAATAATTGTAATAACAATAGTGGTCTCTATCATCAATGTTGCTTCAGTTTCATAGGGAAGAGATCCACAAGGGGTCAGAAGGCCTATAAATAAAGATTTATATACCATTAAGTCTGACATTATACTCTCAGCAGTAGCCAGTGTAATTGGCCTAATCAAGACTATATTCAAAATTATATTGTTTCACTCTCTCATTATAATCAAGAATCTGTGTTTAACTGATTTTCAATCAATCTGACATTAAAAGGACAAATATTACAGGGCTGTACTTTTTATCTGAAGTGGCATTTAAAAAAAAGTCCAGAAGCTCCGAAGCTTTCTGGTTTAACTATTTGAATTTTTGTCATTTTGCAAGACTTCTGTACAAGTTTCATACAGAAAATTTCTGTCCCAAACCATTGTAGTCTCCCGCTTAATGCCTGCGTACGATGAAATTAGATATTCAAATTAAAGTTAAAGAAAGTACTAACACATTCCTGACACCTTAGTATGCTCAGGAAAAACGCAAAATGAAGCCGTTTGTTTTTCTAAACTGAAATTCAGTTCGAAGGTGGACGTTACAAAATCATTAGCGCATCATAAGCTTGTCCTCAGTTTGATCGGACACTCACCTCAACGCTAGCCGTTGTGTTCAAATTAAATCGAAATGAATGCGGAAAACAAGGACGATGACGATGTGGTGGTGATCGCAAGAACGCCAAGATGCCAGTCAAGAACTGGATCTACATAAACCCCGTGGACTCCGTTATTGGGCGTTTCTTGAGGTTTATTTTTGGATATTAGTGAGATATGCAAATGTGTGCCATTATCAACCATGGCACAGTACATTAACCCCTATAGATAATAACTGTTTGTAGACATTAAGGAGATGAAATGATGTCCAAGAAATAATGACATTATAATGACCAGTGGTTTTTATATTTTATTTATTTATTTTTTTAATGTAAACTCATTATGGTTGATAGTTATAAGATGATTTTTAGAACCACAGCCAGTGTTAGCCTGTTCTTTGGCCCTGATTTTTTTGAGTTTGACAAGTTTATAAACTGTTAATTCAGGATTTAAATGGCTAATAGTTCACATATTTATCATTAGAATTATGTATTTCATACAGGCATGCTTCAGTTTTGATACTTTGTCATGGTGTTTTTCTCAGTGAACTGAAGCCTGCTGGGAGCTTGTCCAATACGAAAGGTTAAATTCTACGCTGTTTTTTAACTAATACATTGTAGAATTGTGAGAGCCGTACCAGATTAATCCGGTGGTTAGCGGACACGTAGAACGCCAGTGTCATTAGTCTGCCTTAACAGACCATGCAAAAGTGATTATAACAGTGATGGGCCTAATGACATGAAGTGCTTCTCATTAAGCCTCACGATTGGCTAACGAGGTCCTTATCAGTGGGGGGTGACAGTGTTTCCGCATTTCCATTTGCCTGTAGGTGCGTAAGTGTTCAAGATACTGTTGGGAAGACGCTAAAAATATGAACATGGGAAAAGAGTATGAAAGAACTGTAATTTACATTGTGCCTTAGAATTCTAGTGTTCTTATACCTGCTACATAAACAATGTGACTCCTCACTCTGGTATCTTTCTGGCAGGTTCATGTAGTGACAGGCTACAGCTACTTTTCACACCATAAACATGAAACTTAGTTGCACAGTTGCAAGAAAAAGTTTTGTGAGACCTTTAGAATTACCAGGATTTCTGCATCGATTGCTGAATGTGTTTAATAAAGACATGAAAAGTACAGCTGCTTGGGTGTTACTAGTTCAGTTATATTGTTTGTCTGTAATCATGATTTAGATGAAGATCAGACAACATTTTATGAGTAATCAATTCAGAAATCCTGGTAATTCCTCAGGGTTCACAAACTTTTTCATGCACCTGCATGTAGCCCACGCTGACTGACGAACAGGAAGGCAACATATGACTTCAAGTGTTTCAGCCTGGTCAGGTGAGACCTCAGGAAGTTTGCCTGACAAGCAGATGTCATGGAAACAATGGCATAAGTGGGTCACAATGTGTCCAGGTGCAGTAATAACCATCGGCCAAACCCCAGCCACACCCCCCCAAACCCCAGTAGGAGAATGGAAACGCACTTTCAGTTTCTGGCCTCTTGTGATTCAAAATAACAGGACAGGAGAGGTAGATTTGTGAGGCTGAGAAAGACAGCGAGAGAGTTTCCATAGCAACCCTGATCAGCTGTTTGACCCACTTAATCTGTTCATCTCCACAGGTCACCACGGGCCTCACCTGGGCCACCCACTGCAGTCGATACATATATATATATATATCATGTTAATATTGTCATTACTTTTCTCCATCAAAATACAAAGTCAGTTCTTAGCTTTACTATCTTTTATATAAAGGTAATACTTATCACCTGTAAAGTTTAATGTATGGGTAATTATTTAAGTCGAGTAGGTTTCTTGTCTCTCATGCACTGTCCTTTCTGTGCAATTCTGTTGAGTATTTTAAACATTTTTTTCTGCTAATATATACATACAATTAAATTATTTAGTGCTCCTGTCTCTCCACTTGTTACAGCAAGAACATTTCCAAAAAGCCTGAAAAGAGAACACATTCAATAAAATCTTTATGCAGGGTCTAGACTGAGGATCAGTCTGGGAGAAAACTGTAATATCATCTCACTGCACAACGTTCCCAAAGAGATTCATTTTCAATGTGTGATGTACAAAGCAAAGACTTTACACAGTGTGAGCAGATGAATTAGACACTTATAATAATTAACAACTCACAGAAACTGATACCTGTGATAATGATCTTGTGGCAGTCTCACTTCTTTGGTGAGACTGTACAACAAGGAGAGATTTATGGAATTCATCAGCTATGTGTTGAGCTCCACCTGCTGATGGCAGTCACTGATGAAAGGAATGGTTGCTACTTGTATATTTTAATATACAGATGATTTTAATACAGCCTTATTGCTCTATGAGTGTGGAACCATCGGAATCCTGGAATTCAATATGATTCTCTCCTTTTGTGACTGAAATCACAATAATGGTTCCTAACACTCTAAAAGAACCTGGTACAGGTAATTGAATATGTGCAAAGCATTCACAGATTATTAAATAAATATGTAATTATTTTAAAATAATATCTGTCATCAATTAACAAAATTAATCACTGTGACTGATAAGTTGATGATTTTGTGTGATTGTTTTGTATTTCCTTTTTATGTATGCATGTGTGTCATTACCATAAACCTATTATCCCATTCCATTAAAAAAAGAATAAAAATTAAATTTGGTTCTGATACACAAGACGTGCAGGTAGTTGGAGGCAGCCGCTCACTCTCACTGTGCCGATCGATTTCACATATCTCCCGAACACCTTAATTAAACAATCCGGATGGACCGAACACAGCTGGGTCCGGGAGCTCATCCGTGCCGACTGCTCACAGCTCATTAAATCAACGTCTGTTTTCAAACACAATTTGTAGGTGTTCTGCGCAACGCAATCCCAACAAACATACCTCAATCCGCGACGTTATTACAATGCCGGTGGACATGATTTGCGGTTATTTACTTTGAACGACTATTACTAATATCATAATCCATTGTGCACTGATTGAATAGAATAGACAGGCTTTGACAAGACGAGCTGTATTCATCTGCTTTAACTCGATATTTGAATTATGTTAAAAAGAATGTTTTTGCACATCCACAACAAAACTTAATAAACTTGTCTGTAGAACTATTGCCGGGGAAACGGAAGCCTGCAGGCATCGCCGGGGCAACGAAAGCCTGGTCAGTTCTCGCTTCTATCGTTGTATTCCAGTCAGAAGGAGAGTTGACTGAATGGAGCAGCAGCGTGTTGTAATCGCTACAGGAGCAGGACTGGCGACCATCCGCTCACAGCCTCAGTTCCTTAGAGGGGCACTGCTGTTGTACCCGTGAGAGAGGCATTAGAGTTGATTCAGCACATACCTGCTACGGAACATAACACCTGTACCTTAGTGATTAAGGTGCTCGACTGGGACAAGGTAACTCCAGGGGACAGTAGAAGCTCTTCTAGGCCAGGGGTGTCAAACCCCAGTCCTGGAGGGCCACGGTGTCTGCAGGATTTTGTTGTTTCTTTATAATTGGCTGCAGATTCAGGACTTGGAGACCAGGTATGTGGGCTCTGTAGCCCATCACAGATTACATGAATGAATGATCAGCTGAAACACACCAAAAACCTGCAGACACCATGGCCCTCCAGGACCTGAGTTAGACACCGGTGCACCAGGCCCAATTCCATAACAGACAACTCAAAGGGCATCTCAGAGCAGCCATTTAAAAAAAAATTCATGCACTAATTATTACTTTGCATAAAAACGTTTTTCTAAATAAATATACAAATTCATGCAATAATGTGATAACTCAGCAGCGGAAACTTGGCTGCAGCGTGCATGCGGTGATGGTTGGGTTACTGTCGCTACTCACCTTCAAAGCGTTTCGGCCGCGGCTAATTACCATAGCAACACCGGAGAGGCCGACACACCTGAGACCCATCTCCCATCTCCCCCTGTGAAACTTGACCGTGCCTAAATGAGCGCAGAGAAACGAACCTCACCATTCTGTTAATTAAGCACAGAAACAAGTACGCCCGACGAGGAGGTGCAATTAGGAAGCCCTAATATCTGAATAAATAAGCGAAATAAATAAATAAATAAATAAATGAGCCCTCCCCAAGCATCACATTTAAAAGTCATTGCTTTCAATTAATACATTAATTAGAAAAGCTGCATCAGCGCATCTGGGCGACATCACGGAAAACGCCATGTTTCTCTTTCATGCCCTGCTGCTGCAGTCTGGCACGTCTCAAGCAAGCCGTGGGAGAGGAGATAGGAGAAGGGTGTATCCCTGTGCTGAGATGGGAGATGGGTGTGTCTCTGTGCTGAGATGGGAGATGGGTGTGTCTCTGTGCTGAGATGGGAGAAGGGTGTATCCCTGTGCTGAGATGGGAGATGGGTGTGTCTCTGTGCTGAGATGGGAGAAGGGTGTATCCCTGCGCTGAGATGGGAGATGGGTGTATCCCTGTGCTGAGATGGGAGAAGGGTGTATCCCTGTGCTGAGATGGGAGATGGGTGTATCTCTGTGCTGAGATGGGAGATGGGTGTATCTCTGTGCTGAGGTGGGAGATGGGTGTGTCTCTGTGCTGAGATGGGAGATGGGTGTATCCCTGTGCTGAGATGGGAGATGGGTGTGTCTCTGTGCTGAGGTGGGAGATGGGTGTATCTCTGTGCTGAGATGGGAGATGGGTGTATCTCTGTGCTGAGATGGGAGATGGGTGTGTCTCTGTGCTGAGATGGGAGATGGGTGTGTCTCTGTGCTGAGATGGGAGATGGGTGTATTTCTGTGCTGAGATGGGAGATGGGTGTGTCTCTGTGCTGAGATGGGAGATGGGTGTATCTCTGTGCTGAGGTGGGAGATGGGTGTGTCTCTGTGCTGAGATGGGAGATGGGTGTATCCCTGTGCTGAGATGGGAGATGGGTGTATCTCTGTGCTGAGATGGGAGATGGGTGTATCTCTGTGTTGAGGTGGGAGATGGGTGTGTCTCTGTGCTGAGATGGGAGATGGGTGTATCCCTGTGCTGAGATGGGAGATGGGTGTGTCTCTGTGCTGAGATGGGAGATGGGTGTATCCCTGTGCTGAGATGGGAGATGGGTGTGTCTCTGTGCTGAGATGGGAGATGGGTGTGTCTCTGTGCTGAGATGGGAGATGGGTGTATCTCTGTGCTGAGATGGGAGATGGGTGTATCCCTGTGCTGAGATGGGAGATGGGTGTGTCTCTGTGCTGAGATGGGAGATGGGTGTGTCTCTGTGCTGAGATGGGAGATGGGTGTGTCTCTGTGCTGAGATGGGAGATGGGTGTATCTCTGTGCTGAGGTGGGAGATGGGTGTATCTCTGTGCTGAGATGGGAGATGGGTGTGTCTCTGTGCTGAGATGGGAGATGGGTGTATCCCTGTGCTGAGATGGGAGATGGGTGTATCTCTGTGCTGAGATGGGAGATGGGTGTGTCTCTGTGCTGAGATGGGAGATGGGTGTGTCTCTGTGCTGAGATGGGAGGTGGGTGTATCTCTGTGCTGAGGTGGGAGATGGGTGTATCCCTGTGCTGAGATGGGAGATGGGTGTATCCCTGTGCTGAGATGGGAGATGGGTGTGTCTCTGTGCTGAGATGGGAGATGGGTGTGTCTCTGTGCTGAGGTGGGAGATGGGTGTGTCTCTGTGCTGAGATGGGAGAAGGGTGTATCCCTGTGCTGAGATGGGAGATGGGTGTGTCTCTGTGCTGAGATGGGAGATGGGTGTATCCCTGTGCTGAGATGGGAGATGGGTGTGTCTCTGTGCTGAGATGGGAGATGGGTGTATCCCTTTGCTGAGATGGGAGATGGGTGTGTCTCTGCGCTGAGGTGGGAGATGGGTGTATCCCTGTGCTGAGATGGGAGATGGGTGTGTCTCTGTGCTGAGATGGGAGATGGGTGTATCTCTGTGCTGAGATGGGAGATGGGTGTATCTCTGTGCTGAGATGGGAGATGGGTGTGTCTCTGTGCTGAGATGGGAGATGGGTGTATCTCTGTGCTGAGATGGGAGATGGGTGTATCTCTGTGCTGAGATGGGAGATGGGTGTATCTCTGTGCTGAGGTGGGGGATGGGTGTATCTCTGTGCTGAGATGGGAGATGGGTGTGTCTCTGTGCTGAGGTGGGGGATGGGTGTATCTGTGTGCTGAGATGGGAGATGGGTGTGTCTCTGTGCTGAGATGGGAGATTGGTGTATCCCTGTGCTGAGATAGGAGATGGGTGTATCTCTGTGTTGAGATGGGAGATGGGTGTGTCTCTGTGCTGAGATGGGAGATGGGTGTATCTCTGCGCTGAGATGGGAGATGGGTGTATCTCTGTGCTGAGATGGGAGATGGGTGTATCTCTGTGCTGAGATGGGAGATGGGTGTGTCTCTGTGCTGAGATGGGAGATGGGTGTGTCTCTGTGCTGAGATGGGAGATGGGTGTATCTCTGTGCTGAGGTGGGAGATGGGTGTATCTCTGTGCTGAGATGGGAGATGGGTGTGTCTCTGTGCTGAGATGGGAGATGGGTGTGTCTCTGTGCTGAGATGGGAGATGGGTGTGTCTCTGCGCTGAGGTGGGAGAAGGGTGTATCCCTGTGCTGAGATGGGAGATGGGTGTATCGCTGTGCTGAGATGGGAGATGGGTGTATCGCTGTGCTGAGATGGGAGATGGGTGTATCCCTGTGCTGAGGTGGGAGATGGGTGTGTCTCTGTGCTGAGATAGGAGATGGGTGTATCTCTGTGTTGAGATGGGAGATGGGTGTGTCTCTGTGCTGAGATGGGAGATGGGTGTGTCTCTGTGCTGAGATGGGAGATGGGTGTATCTCTGTGCTGAGATGGGAGATGGGTGTGTCTCTGTGCTGAGATGGGAGATGGGTGTATCTCTGTGCTGAGATGGGAGATGGGTGTGTCTCTGTGCTGAGATGGGAGATGGGTGTGTCTCTGTGCTGAGATGGGAGATGGGTGTATCTCTGTGCTGAGATGGGAGATGGGTGTGTCTCTGTGCTGAGATGGGAGATGGGTGTGTCTCTGTGCTGAGATGGGAGATGGGTGTATCTCTGTGCTGAGGTGGGAGATGGGTGTGTCTCTGCACTGAGGTGGGAGATGGGTGTATCAGCAGTGGCCTGGTAAGGGGTGTGTTCTGCAGTCCCTGGGTACGAGTACGGCAAGGTTTGGGTGGCGATCAGGTGAATGTCTTCATGGCAGCAGTGTATCTATCTGTGAATTGCCTTTTCCAGCTGGTTAATGCTCCATGCCACTAAGCTAGGGTTGTCCATGACTGGACCATGTATACCGTATACATGTATAGGATAAATGTATACCGTTACATAATTCTTTTAGGAGCACAGGCTAAATGCTCAAACTGAAAAGTAATGGTGGTTGAATTTGACTAGAGAAGGTGAATGACGGCTAAGCTTAGCTGCCGTTGTGAATGTGAGGAGCGATTCAGGGGGGTGAGCTCACCTACAGTGCCAAAGGAGGGAAACGTCTTTCTCTCGGCAGCTATAGCAAATGTTATGTTGCCCTCTTCTGTTTTGCTCTCTCCCGTTCAATCTGAAAACTGCAGTCTTAGTCTAAAATTCCACAGGCATGCGTTCTGAGAAAGAAAGGTTCTAAACAGCGCTGAAAGTGGCTTCTTTGCTTGTGATCATAGAGGAAACTTTTTCTTGGCAGTATAGGGAACACTGAACAAACTACTAATGAACCATTTGGTACTGTTTATTTGATTAGTTATTCCATAAAATGTTCCAAGTGAGTGATCAAAGTTAAGATCTCATGGCTGATTTACAACCAGTTTATTCTCTTTAAAATATGAACTGTTAAGAACATGAGGCAAAATCTGCAGCTGAATATAGTGTAATTCTCAAGGTATTTGCAATACCTATCAACTGTAAGAGCATGTTCTTGTTGTCACCCAAAATCAGCTTTTGTCCTAATAGGGTCCAACAAGGTTGACCAACAGTCAGTCACAGCCTGAGGTGGGAACATTGTCAGTTATGTAGGTGTGGGACTTTCTCCAGCCTGATGTCTGTAGTTAAGCAGGTGTGGGTTTAGAAGACCTCCCATAAAAACTCAGTTGCTGTGTATGCAGGCCAGGTGGGGATTGCATTCCTTCAGGGATAAACAGAAAGGCAATTATGGGGACACTGTAGTGTAGGAGACACAAATGCCTTCGATGTATTTAAAGAGAAATAAGTAAAAAAAAAGAACAAATAATATGTGTCTTTACTGAAGAGAACCACACCTCCACAAAAATATAAATGTAACTGTCTTTTTTTATTTAAATGATTCAAAAACAAAAGGAAACGCAGCAAGGTTAAATATTTATATTTTAGTTGCATTTACATATCTTTAGCCTGCTGGCTGGCATCTGGCAGAAAGTAAACATTGAAACTTGAGAAATACCCGAGCGAGCATCTTTTCTGGAAATTGTGCTGAAAGGGGACTTTTCCGGAAGAATCCGTCTCATTTAGTGGTTCTTCCACCCCCCAAAAAATAAAATAAAATAAAATAAAAACCACCTACATAAATCCAAAGATTTCCTGCCTTAGAACCAGGGATTTTACCAAACACACTGACTGCAGTTCATTATGACCTAATAATAGCACCGGCTGTAGATACCAGCGGTTGTACATCGTGACTTAAGAAAACCACCAAGTTGTGCCCTTGGGACAGACTCCAAACAGAGCCCAAAGCACCAGACGGATTGTGTGAACCTGACTTGTATTGACTCCATACCCATGAGCACTCTCTGGGTTTTATTTTCCTTTGGAATAGGCCGGGTTTTCACCAACACATAGTGTTAGCAGATGGAGAAGTTGAATCATGACTAGCTGACTGACTGATTGACTGACTGACTGTTTCAATGTAGACAAAGAATATACAAAGTTAGAACAAGCATTGATAGATGTGTTATCAAAGTGCACTCACTCTGGATACTGGTATCCCTGTGGCGAGAAACCTCTTTATGATTTTTGATTACAATTAGGTTAGAATGTTTTTTTTCCCCTATAGTTTGGAAGTTCCACTCTTGTGTCACACAGAAAATCATCAAAATGACAAAAAATATTGGCTGAACCAGAGTAAAATCAAACCGCATTTTTAAATCTGTGTGTTTGTCAATCGTCCTGTTTTTTGCTGCTTCCTTGCTTGACCTTGAGCTACAGCCACTGTTGGGCGCATTTTTAAGACATAATCGAGGCGGCTTGCCCGTTGGTGCCAAGTCCTGGGGGACCAGAGGGCTGCACTTCCGTGTGCATCTGGAGCGATACCCAGCTGTTGGCGTTCGATCAAAAGGAGAACAGTGACTTTCCAGCAACGGCACCCACGATCATCTGCAAAAAAATGTACAAAAAGCATGCATGGTCCAAAGGATCACTGCCAGTGTGCTGCTGGAATGCTAATTAGGGTAGACATATCATTTTGCTGTGGGCTATTTAAAGAATAGCCTCTTCTCTGCACTATCCTGTTCTGAAAAAAAAAGGAAACCAAATCTTCTCATTGCTTAGTTGAAGGACAAATACATATTTTTCCCTCTCTGCATTTTGCCCATGTCCATGCTCATTATTTCAAAAAGACATTTAGAAAAAGAAAAGAATGCTTCTTGCAGAGCACAGTTGTGTGATGAAATATTGAAATATTGTCCTGTGTTTGTTTAGGATGAAGTAATGCCAGCAGGAGGCTCAGGGGATTTTTTGTAAGAGGCTGAGCCTGTAAGCTTAATGGTATGAGAGCATTATATTTCAATTAACAAGGAACTGGAAACTCAGCCAACATCAAACACAAAGCACTGTGCTATCTGCACCCCACAAAGCATAAGCTGACAAGGTGGCATGAGTGGGCCTACATAATATGGTATATAATATGGTAATATAGTATAATATTATGCTAATGTGTGGAATTTAATTTGACATTTCAGCATGGAATCCCAAAAAAGTAACATAAACAAAAAATAAAAATAAAACATGAACTTGAACCTTAAGGGGTTAACAATGGCCAGGGCCAGTTTCCGTACGACCTTGGTCACACATGTAGAGACCGTCATGGTAACACAGAATGACTATGGGATGTGTGCATGTTATTTTCCTCTTGTCTCCTGAAAGGGCAATAGGTACGGTGGATTCAAGTGGGTCATACACAAAGGCATGTGTCTATCTGAGTGTATCTTCACCGTTAATTAAGTTAGCCAACATAGTGAGTGAGCAGAGCAGTGCGATTCGGTTACTGACGGCACAGCGTTGGTGTTTTTGCTTTTTTTTTTTATCTTAAACAATAACAGGATTTGTTCTGAAGGAGCCCGGCTTTGACGGCGAACTGCCGCCACCGCGCGAGCAAGTGAGCGCGAGCCTCCCCTCTATCAATCCTTCCCTGACTCCCCTCTGCTCCTTGGCGTTCCTCCAGAGCGGGGCGGGGGGCGGGGGAGCGGGGGGAGTGCGGACGCGGGTCCCTGCTGGAAGCACACATTGTGCTCGGCGGGAACCCGTCAGGCCGGTGGCCCCCGCAGGCGGGACGCTCAAGGACGAGCAGAACTGGGACAAAGCCGCCCAGGTTCCCCCAGCTGCAGCAGCCGGGCCTGGCTGTGCGAGAAAGTTGTGTTGTTTTTTTTTTTTTCTTTTTTACTTATTCTATTTTTTTTTTATGACACCATCAGTGAATTAGCACTGTTAGCTGCTGCTGTAAGAGGTTTTCAGATAAGGCGTTGCATGACTGTGTCTGTGACGGCGCACTCAGGGAGAGGCGAAAACACTTCAACGCGCTGATGAAAGTGGGATGGAAAAAGATGCTGCGACTAGGCCCAGCTTCACCTGTGCTCCCTCCTGAGTTTGTCAACAGAGCTGATGTTAGGGAGACTACATAAACAAAAACGTACACACACACAACTGCACATGTATACACACACTCATACACTCTGACACAGACACATACACACACCTGCACATGTATATACAAACACACTCATACATTCTCACACACACACGTACACACACACAGAGTACAAACACACTCGCACATACACACACGTACATACCTACACACACACACATACACATGCATATACACACGTATGCACATACACACACATCCATAGGCACTCACACACTCCACACAACCACTCAAACAAGCACAAGCACAAACACGCACGCACTTATACGAACACACCTATACTCACAAACACATACCTTAATGTATACATGTGCATTTTTATGTGAAAGTGCTATATACAGCCTATGTACACTCACACACCCATACCTGTTCACCTATTTGCATGCATGTACACACACATTTGCGCGTGCACACACACACGCACCCTCAAAATTCTTCCATGTACAGGCTCCTAAGCCAGGTCTTACCGAAAACAGCTGGGCTGGGCATACTCGTCATCTCGACCAATAGCAGTGTACGGAGTGCCGCTGCTTCATCATTTAAAGTGACGGGTCCTCTGTGTTTGTCTCATGTGTTGAGATCAATGCTTTTATTACCATAAGACAGGGTGGGCAGGCATAGGGCTGGCCATACCTACTGGTTGCAAGAGGGTGTAGGTGCCTGGGTCTGTCCTTAAGTAACTTTAAATATTAGACCCAATGTTATTTTGACTTTTACTGATGTTAGTCGGTCTGTCTTCTTAGAGACAACCAGGAGCAATGTGAATACCACACAAGGGCCAAATGCAGGTGGATTATCCCTTTGGCTTGTTAAAACAAATTGGCCCAAATCTGATTTGAATGCAATCACTGGGTGGTGATTTATGGTAACTTTGGTTGGGTGACAAAGAAGTTCATTTTGGACCCTGGTTGCGACCCTTGTTGCCTCACCCCTGAGGTTTGCACCCATTCTGTCCAGTTTGAAGTGGAACCCTACCCGCCCCTGCGTCCTCAGCTGGGCACAGAGCCGTCCAGGCAGCCGACTGCGTTAGGCTGATCAGTCTGCAAAGAAAATGCCAAGCTTGACTGAATTAGCAGTTCTTACGGGAATGGGCAGGATTAGTTTTTAGCGTTTGCCTGAGGTTCGTTCATTTGGAGTTTGAGGGAAAGTGAGATGAGCACAGTCCCTGAGAGTCTGGAAAAGTGATCAAAATAGGCAAAGGATTAAAAAAGTAATACTGATATCACTCCAAAATTACATTAATTTATGTACTTCATATCTGAGTACACTGAGTAATTTTGGTTTAAAAAAAAAAAAAAACTTTTGTCTGGGATGTAAGCTTAAGGCTATGTGAGCCTATTAGACACAAACAAAGTTATTTTCAAAAATGTTAAAAAGTCTCCAGGTTCAAGAGATGTAAGTCAGAGAGAATTGAAATTTAGGGGAACTAAAACCAGGAGGGATCTAAGCTCTCGCATTTTTTACCTTTCGACCTGTCTGCACCAAGAACAAAAATCAAGAAAGTTCGTTCACAAGAAAACAAAGAAACATAAAAATGTCATTGACAAGTTCCCTCGTCTCCACACCGTGGTGAAGTCTGTTGCCGATGGTTTTGTTATCGTTAGAGCGAAAGGTAAATGAAACGGGCACGCGGCCGGTAACGGCCCGGCCGTCGCTGGGATTTATTGAGAGCCATCTTCTCCCTCTCCCATCTGTCAGTATAACCGCAGCCAGATCGAGGATAAGGATGCGAGCGACGCGGTGGGAAGGAGGGGTTTCTAAACCAGGAAGACCCCCACTGTCCCATAGCCACCTCTCCCCCACCCAGCCTCGCCCCCAGGGTGTCACTTGGGCTCGTGCACGGATTGTTTTGCTCCATTTATTCGGCGTGACACATCTCCAATTAGCTGGAGAAGGTGGCGCCTCTCCACATAACCGCCTCTTATGTCTCCCTGAAGGATTGTGTCACACTCGTTAGCAAAGAAAAAAGGGGGGAAAAAAACCCAACCGGCTTTTCACCTCTCAGCCACGGCCTTGTAATTGCCTGCTTTGATTATCTGCCGGCATCGCAAAGAAGAGAAACGGTTTAATGTGAAGGTTTTTTTAACCTTACCCAACAATATAGAGCGTGCCAATTGAGACGGATTCTCCGTTTATGAAAAGTAGAGGATAAAACAATATAGATAGCATACACACTGCCTGGCCAGTATCCTGTGCCAACACTGGGTCATTACTTTTTATGATTGGTTTTCTCTTCTCTGAAAAAAATTACGCCTGCTTTGATGGTCCAAGAAGGATCCACATTTTAACGCTAAAATATGCATTAGTCCCTTTGAACGTCTCATCTTTTAGATAGGCGTGATTCCTGACAGGTTTCTTGAGTTACTGCTAATAACTGCGTAAACAGACGGGAGAGAACACGCGACTGTGCCAAACGCAGCTTCCGCAGGAATTAACAGCTTGAGTGCCGCCCTGCCTCACCGCGAGGCTGAAGGAGTATCACTGATTGAAAAGGCAGGTTTTTCAGTGAAATAAATTAAACGCGGATGTTTTGGAGCTCCGTACTGCGCAGACCGAGCCATCTCTCAATCATCTTATCTCAGCGCAGCATCCCGCTACACCAGCTGGTTCACCCCGCCAAAAAATATGCGTCGCTGTGCATAGACCTTCACATATAGGCTGTGCCACCGAAAACACTGATCCGTCTCTCTGACCTGTTCTGCAGAGCGTGGCCAGGTGAACAGCAAATTGGCAGCAACTTCACCTTGTCAATTTGTCGTCATATCAGTGACAAAAGGGTGAGAGACAGAGAGACGATGCATTTTAAAGTATGTGCAGGGGAGCCATGTATAGAATTTTATTTACCTTTCATATAATTTTGGTTCTTATAGATTTTTAATAAATGCAAGCCAAAACCAGCCCTACAATAAAAAAACATAAATGCTAACGATTATTATTATTATATTTACTATTAATTTGTATTTTTCCACGGTTTTCTGCGCCATACCAGCACAGATACATAACTCCATGTTCCTGGCAGTAGAGTCCTGTATGAACAGA
Organism: Albula glossodonta; assembly: GCA_019788955.1. NCBI lineage: Eukaryota > Metazoa > Chordata > Actinopteri > Albuliformes > Albulidae > Albula > Albula glossodonta. The sequence continues at coordinate 25,623 of JAFBMS010002686.1, forward strand.
CGCAGGAGGTGAACTGCGCCCTAACGACGCACCCCCTCCTCTTTAAGGAAGGCACAGCGACTTTGGGTGACCCCGCCCCCCATCCGCGTGGGCATGGAGGAGCCTGAGGTTGGCAGCTTGCGGAGGGGAGAGGGG
>JAFBMS010002687.1:0-25749 GCA_019788955.1 Albula glossodonta
GCGAAAGCGAAGCGCATTTGTTTCTCAGAGCTAAATATGTGCCATCAGCTGGATTCAGCCACCGCCTGTAAATCATGGGAGAGGCAGGCGGGAGCTATTGTGTGTATCGAAGGGAAAGAGAGAACCTCACTGCTTCATTTCCAACCATTACCGCCCCCCTCAGTCCACCATACTGCTGCATATTAATGCAGTCTGCCCATTGTGCTAACGTGCTAACATTGTGTAGAACATTGAACAGGTGCTGAAATCCCATCACAGTGAATTATAGATAGTTTCTCAGTCATACTCAGTAAACATAAAGTGCATAAGCATAATAAAGAATAATTATAATAAAGAAGACTAATAATAATAATAACTGACAATCTTTTGTCTACTCAGAAGGAATTATGTAGGGATGAGGAAAGGGTTCTGTTGCACACAAATCATGAAAAACAATCACACGTATTTTTAAAAGGAATGAATTGAAGATAGCTGCCCTTAATTAACGAGTTTAATTTTCATCAGGGTCCCAGAGAAATTCATTTTGATTTTGAAAACGAGTGAAGAATGGCTTATCTCCTCGAACGTTTTGTCCACAAACAAATCTGAATGAGTCGGGCACTCTGCCCATCTGCAGGGTCTTGGTTAGGGCTCTGTTCTGGGGAACGTACAGCTCCAAACCGCCAGAACAGGGCACTAAGCTAATGCAGGCCAGAACCAGAGCTTCCCTGCCTTAATCACAAACTTATTATAAGGCCCTGAAAAGGAAAAAGTACTTGCCGCAGTGATAAAATTTCCCATTAGCTTAAGCTCTGAGGCACCACTCAAAGAGGTGTGTTATTAAAGTTGTGCTTGACAAATGCCAAGTCTTTTGTAGGAACAAGACGTCTTTGGTCAATTATGGGTTTAGACATGAATTATTATTATATTTTTATTTATTTTTTTACCAAGCAAGGATGTGAAGTTAGATGCTTGGACAAAGTTAAAACACCTGAAGTGTACTAAAATGCCTTTGCAAGTGTCTTGGCTCCTGAGTTTGACCAATCAGATTACAGGAGACTTTAATGCGTTTTGGTTTTGGCTCTCTCCGTCTGTACCTCCGTCGGGGCCTAGGGTATCTCTATCATTTTGGCCAGTGAGCGATTGTCTATAAAATCCATTACAGTGGGAAGCAGAAAATCCAATTGAGCAGCTGTCCATCCGTCCGTTCACTGGCTTTCAGTAACAACATTACGGGGCCCCGCAGGGTGCAGCCATGAGCTGGAGTATGAGATGTGTGAAGAGGGCAACCACATTAAAAGGCTCACTTGACACATTCACATGCACAGACACATATATATGCATATAAAACTGTTATAAACATGTTATAACATATACATAAGCATGCATCCAGCATATGGTGGTACACTTTGTCATACATGTACCCAAATGTGCCTGCACACATACGCGCATGCACACACACGCATGTGCACACACAAGCATGCACACATGCAAACACACAAACACAGACACCCTTCTGCAAATGTGCGTAAGGGGTAATTCTGAGCCTAAACTAAAGCATTTATTTGTTCCATGGGAGTACACCGCGACACTGTGCAGCACATCTCTCCCTGTCTTTTCAGAGCCTCAGGCCAATAATACAGAAACTCTCTGTCCCTGTGCCTGTGCATACTGCAGGGACGAACCTGCGATCAGTTCTTACAGCTAAATTAAAAGCACACAATGTCAAATAAATACAAAATATATCAAAATATGTCACCAATCAATCACAGCTGCTGTGCTGTGGTGGATGTTCTGCATTAGGCCAGGTATGATACCTGCCTGGTGCACGCCCCAAAAAGCAAGACCAAGGTGCCAGTCCTACACAGATAACATGCTCAGGTGTGTTCTCATATGGGACGTCCCAGATCAGATCAATGCAACCCCTGCCCCCCCCCCACACCTACCCCAGTCTCAAATCAGTCATGGCCCTGGACAGCACAAAAGCTGAAGATCACAGACCAGCAGTCAGCGTGAAAGAGACCACATATACTGAACCCAGACATACACACATTAGTCTGTCCCGGCATGATAGAAGTTCTTGATGTTCTCTGGACCATAGGTGAATGATGGGCCGAGAGGGACGGACTGGTCCTTTCTCATGATTACGCTCTTTCATGCTGTCTTATAATAACTGTTGTGATTAGGCAACGGGGAGAAAATGAGTTTACCGTGACCACACTGGTGAAGGTAATAAAACGGTAATAACCTGTTGTACTCTTTTCTTACAGGGACCAGATGGGCCCCAAGGACCCAAGGTAAACCCCCATGACTGCATAATATAAAAGTAATGGCATTACCAGAGTTAAGCTGTTTACTCTCAAGCTGAAAATCTAAGGATGTCTGCAACCTTCTTTTTCCGTCAAATTCCGGCTGTTCTCCCAAACCGAGATCCATCCAGCACTCATGGACCAACACGTACACACACACACACACCCACACACACACAGGCCAGCGCAGGTGTTCAGTGTATAATTCAGGTCTTGCTGAGGGAATAGCTCGTTGGGCTCGCTGGGAGCCACTGAACCTCGCTACCCTGTTTGCAGCTGGGTAATTATAGCATCCTCATGGGACTGTCAGAACCTGCAGCTCATAATGCAGAATTCAAATGCATACAGTGTCCATGGACCTCTTACACACGCACACACTCTCTGCCACACATACACACAACATGCACACCAATCTAACACGCACACATAAATTAACCTGTTGTATCTTTCTCACACACACACACACAAACACAATCATTCTCCCTCTCTCGTACAAACACAGATGTACACACACAGCATCTCACACATATACACAGCATGCACACACTCTCTCACACACACTCCTCGTCACCCACGCATTCACACACAGGAACACAAAGATACACACTCTCACACACACACTTTCTCACGCACACATACACACATATACACACGTTCACACACGCATACGCACACACACTCACACACACACTCTCTCACGCACACATATACACACGCTCACACACGCATATGCACACACTCACTCACACACACACTAACACACGCATACACACACACACACACTCACACAGATACACACACATACACTCACACACGCATACGCACACACACACAGTCACACACTAACACACACACACACACTCTCCGCACACACACACACATACACACACACACACACACTACACACACACACACCTCACACACACACACACACTACACACACACACACTCACACACTCACTCACACAGCCTGATTGTCCATCACTGATGTAACCAACAGATGTGCCCTAGGCTGTGATCTGGTAGCAACCTGGCTTCCATTAGGGAATCCAATCAGACACTTCCTGTCTGTGCCGTTATCTGCTTCCTGTTAGCCTCCCAGGCTACGGGAACATTCCACTCACTGTCTCAGAGATGCAAGACCCCTGGGTGCACAGTTACTCTCATCTGTCTCAGCATTGTGCTCACTTGAGAGCATGTCCCTCAATGAGAACCTGTACTACCTCAATGGTCTTTTCATAAGGATTCACGTCCCTGAGGATTTCACTTCAGGTACTATATTAGAGATGTATTCCAGTCAAAAATGTACATTTGAAACAACCGTGAGAACTATGTCTGAAACAAGCCTGAGAACTGAGGAAGCCAGGAAAGCAGTGCTGAATCCAAGCTGCTTTTCAGATGTTACTGTACTGGAAAAGTCTGCATCTCAGACGAAAACACACTCACAGCTCAGCAAATCAATGGAATCGGCTGCTGAGATTTCATTTGTTCTGTCTCAGCAGCCGTGATAATTTAATATATAATAACCTTAGGGACACAGCACTCACAGGAGGCAAAATGGCAAATGAATAAATAACGAGAGAGAGAGAGAGAGAGGGAGAAGAAATCGCTGAGTGTTGGCTGGGCTCCTGATCAACAGTGTGAAAACAGTACGATCCTGTCAGATCTGTTGTGTGGGCTTCAGTCCGGCTTTTAACGGCGATGCATAAATTCACAAAACGCTGCAGAGTCAACAGCCATTGCCAGAGAGTGCTTTAACTCAGTGAACGTTTTCTGGCCAAAAGTCGTTTTTCTGTCTTTTTCTGAAACATTTCCTATGCACCATGGTGTATGTTCTTGCCTATGTTATTTATAGGTGTAGCTTAAATTCCTGTTCATTAAGTTACTGAACAAATGAGAGTGGCGTTACTTTTCCCTGAACTACTAAGTAACTACGCGGCTTTGATGTTCCCACCCTCCCTCGGTTGTTTTTCCTGTAAATGGGGTAAAGACTTGGTTTTTTCCAGAGATAATGCAGTCAAGGTGAAATGAAAGGTGGTACAGGTGCAGGTGTAAGACACTGATGCTTTTTAATCTGCCCTTTGTTACAGGGTTTACCAGGTCCCCCAGGACTGCCTGGAGTTGATGGACTAAAGGTCAGTAAATGCTAAAAATAACACTATATATATATATATTTAATTTTTTTCTATATATTTTAATTATATGTGCACAGGTATCACCTTTATCTGACAGACACAAATGTTACCTGACAGGAATTCTACTGACACAAAAATTAATAATACCTGACAGGCATTTTATAGGCTCGTATATCACTGTCACCTGACAGATAGAGGCATTACCTGTGTGGCACCTTACAGGTAAACAGATCACCTAACCTGAATGGCACAGGCATTACCTTTATCTGTCAGATATATTGCAGGCACAGGTACTGAGATTGCATTGTAAACGCAGGCCAGGCAGGTGCAGAGACAGCGTTACCTGGGCAACGCAGGGCTCCTGGTCTGTTGCTGGGATCGGTCTCTGGGTTTACTCTCGTGCAGGAGGCCCTTCTCTCTGGGGCTGAGGTGGAAATGTGCCATTTCCTCAGCACAGAGCACAAAAACACGACGGTCTGCGATCGCCAAACCCCAGGGCCGTGCTCTGACACATTACACACCAGACTGTGCCTCCTTTTTCACAGGTTCATCAGGAAATACTGATTTTCTAAATGTGTCTGGGGTGACTGGTGGCTGGCTTTACCGCTGAACACTCTTCCCATGCTCACTGCTGTTAAAGAACGCTCGATGCGTGCGCTTATGACATACTCCTGTTCTCCGGCTCTGGTAGGGCCTGAAAATCAGTCATTTCCTGATTAAACAGAAAAAAATCACATCCTTGGATATGAGCAAGGGTGCCTTTGTTTGTACTCTAAAGTTTTATTTTCATATTAACTAATATATAAATAACTTCTAATTACTAACAATAATTTATAATAGTAATAACTTCTGTTACTTTTCCTGACAGAGTTTTTCCTCTACATTGTGGAATATTTCTTGTTTTAACCCTAATTGTGGAGGCTACAATCAGCCTGGTTTCAAGACAGGTGAATTGGACCGAATTTCTTTAGCTACGATCAATGCAAAGTCCAATCTCCATTAGGTTAGTGAGAAAAAGAAAAACCACCTTTTTCCCTAATAAAGGGCTGAAGAACAAAAGATTCTCAGGTTACTAATAGAGATGCATTATCTACTCATTTGATGCAAAAAAAAAAAACTGTATGGAAAAAATTTAAAGAAACTCATTTTTCTTTTAGTTTTTTGTTGTAATATTTTTGAGGAGGTCCGCATAGCATGATCAGTTGAAACCAATGACACACAGACCTGTTCGTTCGTTAGTTACCATTAGCCCATTTTGGGAGAATGTTTAGAAAAGGTATCCTACAAACTGCACCAAAAAAACCATAGCACCATTAGTTTGCTCCATTGCACACGTTTTCCACAATCATACTCAACCATATATCATTCTCGGTTCATTTTTGGCCAAAGGATGTGATTTTTTTTTTTTATATAAAACTGCCTTTTATTTTTTGCAGTACGTGTTGGTTTGTGGTGGTGAACATTCGAGTCTTTAAATTCTCTAAACCTGCTGCTTGTTCACATCTAATATTGATTAAAATTTTGTCACGTCGGCCGGAGTTAATAATCATGTTGTTATCGAGCATCTTCGCTGTCTAACTTTATGTTGTTAATTCTGTCTGGGAGGGGGAGTGTTTATTTAAATCTACCAAACGATGGCAAATAGACCCTGCCGGGGCAAGTCCCAGGGGCTTTCTGTCGTTGGTAAAAACCAGCTGAAATGTGAGAAGCCCACACGTCTAATTTAATCTAAATTTGCCCAAAGATAAAAATCTAACCCATATGGACTGTAATTTCATTATTGCCTTTATCACAAGCGCTGTTTTAACTTCCACCGCTTTCTTTCTTCCCCACAGGGTGAAATGGGAGAACCAGGCGAAAAGGTAAAACCTTAATTAAGACGATCAAACTTTGCTTTGGTTTCTGGGAAATCGTTTTTCTCCCCCCACCTTCGGACTCTCGCCCCGTTTGGATTAGTTTAACTGGGAAAATCGGCTGATTGACAGTGGGAGACAGTCGGAAAGCGATAACCTTTGGATCCTGAATGTGTAGGCGGGAAAACAAGAACCCCCTTATTTTAGGGTCACATGAATGTTTGGACAGCGGGGTTTTGTGAACCCTAAAATGGGTGCAGCTACCAAGCGTTATCAGCGATGAATCTGAACTGTGCTTTCTCTCCAGAACATTCCCCTTCCCGATTCCATGAACGTGTCTCTAAGTCACCCAGCAGAATTTTTACTATAATTTTAACCCGAAGCTGTAATCTCAGCACCCTGCAGTATGAAATGGTCCCAGTAAACCGGGTAATACCTTTGATGTGACTTGCATAGAGTGTGATGTAAACACGGTCACATGCACACCAGGCTCAATCCTGATTGGCCACTTCAGACAGGCCATGGATTTGCAAGCGGCAAGCATGCCAGAAGTTGTGTAGCTGCATTTTTCAAAATTTTCAAAATTTCCAAAAACTCAAAAGCATCTGGGGAAGGCTAAACCACATTAATGTGTGTGTGCAATAGTTGCTCCGAGGCCCTTATCTATCCAAACATCTTTTTTACAATTCAGCAAATTCTGGAGTGGCACTATTGGCCAAAGAGAAAAGGAAGACCAATTGGACCAGCCTTTGAATGCAAGAATGTTTTCCCAAATGAAAGAAACTGGAAACAAAAATGGAATAATGTGAGATTCTGGGTCCCAATGTAACTAAGTAGTCTTTGGGCCTTGGCGAATACCACAGCAAAAGGAATGAGAAAGCAGACATTTTTTCCATTCTGCCCTTCCCAAAGTAAGTGGTCTGATGGGCCATGCTCACACAGGACAGGAAAATGTCTGCCCGGCACTCAGTGAAAAATGACTGCAGAGATTCCCTTTTGTCCGCTGGCACTGTCCACTCACGCGATCAGAAACATGTCACACGACTGCCAATTCAGTGCTGTAAGCCAGGAGGAACAGACTAATATTCCGTCCGTTACAGAAGTTTTAATATAATGAAATACACACTGAATAAAATATATTATCAAGATCAGAATACCATATTGGCGTGAATATGAGGCGGCATTTTCCCCCCTAAATATAGCTTGAGTATTGGCGCCCGCCTTATTTTCACAGACTATATAATACTGTGCTAAGCGCCTTATTTTCACAGACTATATAATACTGTGCTAAGCGCCTTATTTTCACAGACTATATAATACTGTGCTAAGCGCCTTATTTTCACAGACTATATAATACTGTGCTAAGCGCCTTATTTTCACAGACTATATAATACTGTGCTAAGCGACGGTAGCCGGTGCCGATGTGTCAGTGGTTTTGGAAGTTCTGTGTTCTGCTGGAACAGGATTGGCCAGTTGAATGGCAGGAATGCTTGGTGCTGGACTCGGATTGGCCGGCACAGGGGTGGAAAAAACTGGGAGAAACAATGTGCGAATGTGTCAGAAAAAATGTGGATCAAAGGTTGGGCAAGCAACTAAAGGGACTGAGAAAGGCGTCGTGACGCGAATTTTAAGATGGTGGCGGTCAGCTGGGCAGAGGAGCTAGGCCGTGTCTGCCAAGAAATATGGTGTCACAGAAAATAACATCCGACAATGGTGAAGGCAAAAAAAGGGAATCTTTCTAACAAAAACAGTCAGATTAATTATTGTTCTCTCTTTTTTTTGTAGGGTGACATGGGGGAAGAAGGACAGAAAGGAGATGCAGGGGAGAAGGTGAGATATGTAGCGGATATGGAGACCTTCTTCCAGTTTTGTTGTAGAAGCAGCCATACCTACCTGCATTCCTCCCAGGTGATGCTGCTTAATATAAGCAGCCATACCTACCTGCATTCCTCCCAGGTGATGCTGCTTAATATAAGCAGCCATACCTACCTGTATTCCTCCCAGGTGATGCTGCTTAATATAAGCAGCCATACCTACCTGCATTCCTCCCAGGTGATGCTGCTTAATATAAGCAGCCATACCTACCTGTATTCCTCCCAGGTGATGCTGCTTAATCTAAGTAGTCATACCTACCTATATTCCTCCCAGGTGACGCTGCTTAATATAAGCAGCCATACCTACCTGCACTCCTCCAGGTGACGCTGCTTAATCTAAGCAGCCATACCTACCTGCACTCCTCCAGGTGACGCTGCTTAATCTAAGCAGCCATACCTACTTTCACTCCTCCAGGTGACGCTGCTTAATCTAAGCAGCCATACCTACTTTCACTCCTCCAGGTGACGCTGCTTAATCTAAGCAGCCATACCTACTTTCACTCCTCCAGGTGACGCTGCTTAATCTAAGCAGCCATACCTACTTTCACTCCTCCAGGTGACGCTGCTTAATCTAAGCAGCCATACCTACTTTCACTCCTCCAGGTGACGCTGCTTAATCTAAGCAGCCATACCTACCTGCACTCCTCCAGGTGACGCTGCTTAATCTAAGCAGCCATACCTACTTTCACTCCTCCAGGTGATGCTGCTTAATCTAAGTAGCCATACCTACCTGCACTCCTCCAGGTGACGCTGCTTAATCTAAGTAGCCATACCTACTTTCACTCCTCCAGGTGACGCTGCTTAATCTAAGCAGCCATACCTACTTTCACTCCTCCAGGTGACGCTGCTTAATCTAAGCAGCCATACCTACTTTCACTCCTCCAGGTGACGCTGCTTAATCTAAGCAGCCATACCTACCTGCACTCCTCCAGGTGATGCTGCTTAATCTAAGCAGCCATACCTACACACCTCCTTGTCATGCTTGGGCGCCTGCGGCGGCACGAACCAAATGTACGCTGACTACGTCTTCCTCCGACGTCATAGGCAGTGTGCGGTTGGTGGTGTGGCCGCAATGTGAAAAGAAGTGAGAGCGTCGTCGCGTGAACCGGAGGAGTCACATGCTCGACTTCTACTTCCACAGCTGTCAGGGCAGGTCAACAAGTTAGGTTGAACATTCGGGTGGGGAAAAAAGGTGAAAAATCGGGATAAAAAATTATTTAAAAAAAACATTTTAATGAGAGCTGGTGAATGACACAGGTGTAAGCCCCTCCCCCTTTTTTATATGTGTCATGTGACATATTCAGCCAATCAGGTGTAGAGCTGTTTCCACACTGCAGATGGTATGTTCCCTTAATACTCCAACAGAAGCTGGTCCAGAAACATAACATAGCAAAGTACTCTGACTTGTGAGATGTTACCACACAGCTCAAACACGACAGGAAAAATGGTCCTGTAATCACCGCAGTTTGATACAGAACAGAAACTAGAGGAAGGAGTCTGACAGTGTAATTTATAATGAAAGGTTATAACTTTACCGAAAGAGTGATCCTTTGTGTTTGATGAATGTCATCGGGTGGAAAACACATTTTGTAAAAGCGACCTTGCACGCCAAACCCCACACATAAATCTCCCTCATTTTAAATTCCGAAAACCTTCATGCTCCATTTTTACTGGCTTTTTTTTTTTAATTTCATTTTGATTCTCACCCCAAAGTTCACGCATGAAACTGGCCCTTTAACACAATTACTTTTGTGTGTGTGTGCAATGTGTAAATATTTAACAGAGTGTGAAATTATCTGTGACTCAAAGGCACCAGTCCGAATGAGCTTGTTCAGTTTTTGGAATTTTAATGTGAATTTGGAAAAAAGGCAAGGACTTCACAAATTCCCACAACAAACAAACCCACTGGTTTGGGATGTGTACTCACTGCATCTCTTAAAACATCAGCCAGTGACAGTCAGTGGAACTATGTCCTTGTGTCCCCTTCTAAAATTGTAAGAAGTCTGAGAGGTTGTCAGGTCTGTCGTCAATTTTCGGAGGGTGGTGTACATTTTTAAAATCTTTTCTGCTTTATTATTTATTTTAACACCCCCTCTACAGTTGACTCTCATAAATGTTTACTCTGACTCGCCCCAGTTGTTGTTTTTGTTTTTGTTTTAATCTCTTCACAAAATCTATGTACAACTCGTCAATCTGGCAACCTTGATAATGCGCTGTTGTTTGGATGAAAATATCCGCTGGGCGCACGATCTTGTCGAGCTCAAAGCTTTGGGAAACGAGTCGGTACTCCTTTCCTACAGTAGCTGGTTGCTTGCGTGGGAGCTCATGAGTCACGTCAGAAGCAAATGATAATTTGTGAGAACATGCACATAAAAATGTAAACGAGGGGGTAACAAAGGCACAGTATCCAGATGCTACAATTAATGCAGCTGAGTGTCGCCAAAAATGGCAATTAATGACGAGGGAAAGCATTATTTCAGCATCTCTGCTTTAGAGTGCCCCCTCCTCCTCCAGCCGCAGCTGTCAACCTGCCACATTCTGTACGGGCGCTGGCACGTTCACAATTCAGGTCCATCTGTCTGCACGGTATAGCTGAGACTCTGCGCATGGCGCGCCGTGGATATGGAGATTTTAACATTCCAGACGAGCCGGTTAATGTCCCTTTTTTTCCGATAGTCGGTGCTAATAGTGAGGCCGGATGTTACCTGGGGGGAAATTAGATTATATTTCTTTCTGAACAATGTTCAATGTTTCTCTCATATTTTGTTGGTATTTAGAAACCGTATTTCATCCATTTTACGGTTTTGTTATGAAAAAAAAAAAAAGCACCAAGGGACGCGAGGAACTTGGATATGGAAAGCGCGTGCCAAACTGGTGCTGCATTGTTCCCTGCTAAAGTGGCCACGGGGCCTCAGCTCGCTCAAACCTCATAAAACTGTTGTTTATTTCATTAATTATTTCGTTTTGTATTGATATTACTTTTGTTTTATGTTGTTGTGTGTGTAATTAGTGGGAATGCATAGTTTCTGAGCAAGCCTGAGAAACGGGAGTGCATGATGGCTGGGATTTTATGTTCTAATTTTTATTATTTAAACAATATTTGCTCTGGTTTTTATCAACTCTAAACTAAATAACCATCTGCTGAATGCATTCCAAATGGCCTGTGTTAAAATTTTGTTATATATAAATTCTTCTACCAAATATTAATTCTGAAGTATGTCATTGCTGCAGTCAATTTTTTTTTTATTTCAAATCATTACATCATAAACTCAGCAATAATCACCCCAAACCGTTGTGTGTGTTATGATTATAACATAATTTAGAAAATATGAGCAACCAAAACGTGTACAAAAGGGAGACATTCCCTCCAAATGATGCTTTATGCTGTGTGTTTGGACCTTACAGTGGGTGGTTTTCATTGCTTGGCTAATTGAACTCATAGCAGATGTTTTCAGCTCATTATTTGGGCAGCGTATTCTGCACTTATTTATTCTTGCACTGCAGTCTTCTACTCCCTCTCTGAACTGAAGAGTTTCATGTTTCATTTTGCTACCTTATCCTTACCCCATGGCTACTTGTAAAAGAAATAATTAAAAACCAAAAGAACTGTTAAAAGTTTTGTGGCGCTGTGTTGTAGCTATGAATATGTTAATTTTCCTGTTACTTTCATTTACAAATCAAATTGAAATAGGATTTTGAGCTGGCTCGAGCATTAATTTATGATGGTGACAAGGCCACTTTCAGTAGCTGCAAGTTACATGGTTTTCTCTGTGCAGGCAATAAGAAAATAATTAATACCCTCTCAACAATTTTGCAATCATGTTGAAGCTGACACTTTTATTTTCTGTCTCCTGCAGGGGGATGCGGGCTCCTCAGCTGCAGGGATCAAGGTGGGCTGTGATTGGTCATTTGTTATTTTCCCCCCTCTCTATTGGACAAATGGTTCATCGATTCCCAGCAAATTCATGCAGACTGACTTCACCAGTTTTACCTTATTTAGTAATATGTCTCTCTCCTATTCTCTGTCTCTCCTTCTCTCTCCTTTACTCTGTTTCTTCCACGGTTTTGGTTTTTTCATTTGTCCCTTTCTTCCACAATGTTCTTCTCTCCATCTCTCTCATTGTATCCCACTTTTCTTCTTTCCCCCTCTCTTTCTCTCTCTTTCTCTTTCTCACAGGGGGAGCCAGGAATTCCAGGAAAAGAGGGCCACAAGGTACAGTATCAAAGCACCGGTAAAACTGTCGCCCAGGAGGGGGCAGTGTCTGCAGGGTTAAGTCCAGTCCTGGAGGGCCGCAGTGTCTGCAGGGTTAAGTCCAGTCCTGGAGGGCCGCAGTGTCTGCAGGTTTAACTCCAGTCCTGGAGGGCCTCAGTGTCTGCAGGTTTAACTCCAGTCCTGGAGGGCCGCAGTGTCTGCAGGTTTAACTCCAGTCCTGGAGGGCCGCAGTGTCTGCAGGTTTAACTCCAGTCCTGGAGGGCCGCAGTGTCTGCAGGTTTAACTCCAGTCCTGGAGGGCCGCAGTGTCTGCAGGTTTAACTCCAGTCCTGGAGGGCCGCAGTGTCTGCAGGTCTAACTCCAGTCCTGGAGGGCCGCAGTGTCTGCAGGTCTAACTCCAGTCCTGGAGGGCCGCAGTGTCTGCAGGTCTAACTCCAGTCCTGGAGGGCCGCAGTGTCTGCAGGTCTAACTCCAGTGGTGGAGGCCTAAATATTCTGCTAATTGAACTGAGAACAAAAACCTGCAAAAACAGTCATCAGCCCACTAAGGTATGAGTTTTACATACCTTATTATAGAGTAACACATCTACTTAACCACAGTATGCCTTGTCCTTAGATTTCATTGCCATTACCACATTGAAACAGCATAGAGTCCATCTTCTAGGCAATCAACTACAAATTCCATTCATTCAACATGTGTGAGTGAAGTTGCTTGTGATGTCATGCGACAGCTCTAAGTCTTAACACCCATGCCCTTAACAACACTAGGCTTAACTAATATGCTGATATCCATTGCAAAACTACATATCCCAGGAGCCTTTGCTTTCTAATGCAGTTCTATGCTTTCCAGTTCCCTCTCATTATGTTACAGGCCACAGGTCAAACCGTGTTAATCTAACAGCATTGCCTATGGCCTTAGAGTAATACTTGAAGATTCCTGTGAAGTCACTGCAGAGTGTGTGCATTAATGTACTGAGTGACTCAGTGAGTCACCATTAACAATATAAGTAATCACCATGACGCGGTAATTAGCCTCTCCCCTGAAGTGGCCTCATGGTGTTTTATAATAGAAATTCTCAGACTTTGGTTTTAGGGACGCACTGTGTATGTTGGCTTTTGTTCCATTCCATTAGTCACTTAACAGACACTCTCATCCAAATCTACTTACAGTGAGGGACAGCAAAGGTGCGTTCACCTGATTGATACGAGCACTAGTGCCAGACCAAGGGCTAATGACATTTCCAGACCAGCAGCAGACACATATGTTTGTGACATCATCACTAAGTGCCAATGAAACATAAGCTGGCCAGCCCTGGAATGAGCCCTGTGACCTCTATGACACAAGCCCAGTTCCCTAGCCATTGTGTTTACACTGGCCCATGCATTTGCGATCAAAAATTCTGTAGTGCAGTCACAAACGGAGTAGGCCTCCCCTGTAATGGATTATACTTTTCCTGTGTAGGGAGAACCAGGACTCCCAGGACTGCCTGGACTTCCTGGGATCAAGGTAAATACCATTGTGACATCACACCATTCCAACCCCCCCCCCCCCCCCCCCCAAAAAAATAAAAATAAATAAAAATATCTAGCCCCATAGATTGGCAATATCAGCTGAAGCCAGAATGTTGCTACCATCTGCTTAAATATCAAAACAATTGGTGCCACAGTGCACACATAACAGTCAGAAAGCAATCTGTCTTCACATGTTAGTTTAATTTACTTGGTTATTTCTGCACAGAGTGGTATAACTAGCATGTGGTGAGGCTCCTTCTCGCACTGTTCGCCTACTGCTGTTTGCGCTTTCAGTATGGCTGTTGGAGCTTCAAACTGCTTTCCTTCTTCTAATCCTGGTTTTTTATCAGGAAAATTGGAAATGTATTTGGACTATTATAGAATTGCATGAATGTGATAACTAGCATGTGTTCCTTCAGCTGAATTCTGGTGCCAGATATTTCCAACTTTTAACATGATAGAATTGTCTGCGTATTTCACTATAATAATATGTCTCATGCTTGGGTCTCTTTTTCCTGTGTTTTTTATTTGTAATGTAAGGCACACAATAAAAAAAAATAGAGATGCAGTGTTATGGAGACATTTTCCGTTTAAAATTTCTGTTGAAATACTTATTTTTTGTTGTAAAAGCAATTGGAAATCTGTTAAATTATTCAAATCTCTTACATTTTCTCCATTAAATAGTTGTTTTATGTCTCAATGACTGTCTCACAGAGCAAACTGCTTATTGCAGAGTAAGACATAATTATACTGGAGTCAGCCTGACCTTCTGTTTTCAAAGGCTGCCAAAATGAGGTGAAGTTTTTCAGTTGAGCTGTCCAGTGTTGAGTTTTCTGAACACTGTCAATGTGGCACAGGGCCTTAAGTGACTTACTGCAGCAGACACTGTGCTGTCTGAGGTGGCTGGTTAATGGAGGCGGTGCAGCCAGCCTTTAAATTAAAACAAGGCAGTCAGAGATGAACAGTAATTAGAGCATAGAGCATCCGTCCTCAGCTTGCCGGCAGTTACCCACACGGCAGTGCTCTACAATAGAGGCTCCACTCAATCTGTACCCCCCCCCCCCCCCCCAGTCTTAAATACATTTCAACACTTGATGCACAAAACCTTTCAACACAGCACTCTGGGTGCAGTGCACATGAGTCGCCAATGGGGGGCGGTATTTTGCTGAAGCTGATTGACAGTTGAGAAATTCATGGACAAGAGTTGTAGCAAGTGATGTAAAAGGAAAGATATTATATATTTTAATGTTAATATTGGTGCAGTTGCAGCTAGTGATTATTGCAAATCAAAATATTATGGTTTGAATTGCATGATTCGGTTAAATTGATTATGGTACCATGTACACTTGAACTTTCTGTCACTGCATCTTTCCATAATTACTCTTATTGTTGATCTGCATGACAGTATAATGAATGCATAAACTTACTGAACTGAGGAAACGTAACGTCGACATTAACCATGTTAATAAATTAAACACATTGTAATTTTTGCAACTTCTCCACCAAAAATCACAGTGGATTGATATGTAGAAACATGTAATAGGAGAAAGATGTCTCATGACTACATAAATGGGTGGAGCTACCATATGCTCCCATGCTCTTACAGGAGGTTAAACCAATCCTTGTTTTCCTATGAAGAGCAGAACCTTTTGATTGGTTCAAACAAGTCATTGATTGACAGTTGTGGCTGCTCTAATTATGGGTTCCATAAATTGTAGGATCACTAGTGCTGACTCTAAGAACAGAGCTCTGGAGTGTGTGTGTGTGTGTGTGTGTGTGTGTGTGTGTGTGTGTGTGTGTGTGTGTGTGTGTGTGTGTGAATGTGTGTGAACACTGTGTGAGTCTGGCTGCTTGTTTTCAGGGCGAGCCTGGGTACATGGGACCTCAAGGAGACCCCGGACTTCCAGGCCTTCCTGGAACGAAGGTGGGTACACGCATACGCAAAACACAAAAGATATACCAGCAACCACTGATTTCTAGTGCCACCATAATCTTCTGAAAACACGGATAAAACTTTTATAGATTTTTGGTGCCATATGATGGAAAACATATTCTGGCCTTTAATTTGTAGATGGATTTTTTTTTTTTTTTTTTTTTTTTCAAACAAACGGTTACCTCAGTTGATAAATTGTTCAGCTTGGAAGGAAACCGCAAGTTCCCAAGTGATCTGCCCTTGGTCAAAGACTCGCTTACAGGCGTTTATATTTTCAGTGTGTCAGCAAAGGTGAGGATGTCTGTGCACCTGGCGTACCCACAAATTCTCTGAAAGGATGCCACCTCACAAAACACTGGCACATTCGAAAAAGCGCTATGTTTTTGAAAACGTTTGCGTTTTTCGGTGTGGCGGTAAATTAGCACGATTCGCAAGATACACAGTCTGCCGACCTCCCTTTGATTTCCATTAAAGTATCTGTCAGCCCGAGGCAACAGGGTCTGCCCAGGGGAGATTGAGGCCGTCGAGCCGTAGCGTATGTGACCGTCAGCGCTGGTACACGGCCAGCAAGCACCTGCGGGTCCTCGTGTAAACAGCCACCAACGGGTTTTATTTGAACAAACAGTTGATCTTCACGATCAATTCCTCGCCTAGACTGTCCGCTAGCGTAGTGCCTATTTGCAGAAAGCACCGTTGTGCTGACCGTGGGCGCTAGCCAGCCGCCGTGTGCCTGCTAGCTGGGGAATACACTCTAAGACCCCAGTCTATGCGCTGTAAAGGGGTCGATTGACATGATTATTTAACGCGCCAGTGTACACGTATTAGTGTTAGACCGGTAGCTTTAAGAATGTGCCAAGCCTTCCCCAGTCTTAAGTCTCACTTAGCTTTGGGGATTTAGAGACCGCCATAAAGCTGAAATCTAGGCATAAACTAATTATAACTGTATTGGCATGCATTCTTTCCATGAGATGAAGTTTGGCAGGAAGTCGTACTTTCTCAGTAAGGTGGCTCCTGTGTATTTTGTATTGAAGACTGGGATGTTAGGATGAGTCAATAAAAATATGAATCTTATTTCCCGAGAAGAGTTACACAAACTTATTTTACTCAAACAAGTTAAATCCACCAGCAGTGCACACTAAGGAATCAAGGTACAGGAACGGACCTAAAAGGGTACAGGTGTATCCTAGCAGGGCATGAGCGCTGAACCTTTGAACATTGCTACATTTGATTTTTTACCTTTAAAATTAAACAAAAGTCCACAGGTATCACCTTAAGGACCATTTCCATACCTTACAGGGTACTTTTCTGACAAATGTACCTTTGGGTACCGAAATAAAACCCCCATTTCTCTGTGTGTACTGGAATGTCCCTACCCCTCTGATGTCACTGTGTGTGTCCCGCAGGGGGAGAGGGGCGAGCAGGGGCCCCCAGGGAAGGGGGCCAGAGGAGAGACCGGCCCCATGGGACAGAAGGTCAGTGCTGTGTCTCCAAAGTCATTACATCATATTACAACACAACAGAACCCATTACATCACATCCCCTTAGCAACCGCTCTCATCTCTACAACACACTACATCACAGTCATTAGCACAAACCATTATCCAGAGTAACTTACAGTATGTAAGAACATTAGTGCAAAAATGGCAAGAGCTAAGAGTGACAGTGGTACAATCCTGGCTAACAGTGCCCCTAGACCAGAGGGTGCATGGGCACCAATACCAAAGCACCAGGTAACTATGCCATCCTATAACCCAGGTATGACTTAAGATAAATACCATAATGCTACGTACCATAACATGTTACACTCCAGTGAATTAGGTAAGTGCTATGAGACGGTTATGGAAGGGGAGCCGGAACGCAGTAACTGAAGATGTGTTTGTTCAGTCTGCAGTGTTGCTCCAAGCCATTTATAATGCGAGGGAACATAAAGCACAAGAGGGACGGGCCATTGCTCTCTCCCCGCTTGACTAATAGATTAGCTCGCTGCGTATAATCAAAACAATCAGTCAGGCTAATAAATGAGTGGTCCCCACTAATACGAGCTGCACAGAGCAGTAATTTGTTTACAGATAAAACAACTGAGGGAGGAAGAGGCAGAAAAGCTCAGAGTCTGTTATTTGAGCAGCAGTGATGTAGACCTGGCCAACAACCGAATCTCAGACACTCAGACTCTTAGAACCACAGACAGTGTACTTGTGATGTTACATGATAATTACATTTAAACATATAGAGGACCGTGAATGTGTAACATGATTAAAACACTTGGGTAGGTTAACTTGTGCCAGCCTGGAACCACTGCACAATCATAAACATAGTACAGCAGGTGACGCTATGCAGGGCAGAGACATCAGTTGATGAACGAGTGTTGTGTTTTATGACAGATTTCGGCACAAGCACATTTGTTTCATGACATCCTCAGACTCACAGAAGTACCTAGCTTTGTTTTAGAGGTTGGATTATAGAGGGGACTTTGTATCATTTTGAGTATCTGGTGCCCCCTTGTGGTAGATGGATATAAATGTAGAGTGCGCAAACACTGATATTTAGTGACCTGCCAAACTGTTTGAGTTGGACAGATGAGATAATTGGGTGAAAACCATTAAGAAAATGCACAGCATGTTTCAAACTCAAATTTCTTCAATGTCAGCATTAGAGAAAGGAAAAAGGAACACTTGATCAAAGTCTTTTCTCTTTCCCTGCTGTAGACAGGTGCTGGTCTTGGTTTCTGATTTATAAACTATTTCCCATTTTTAAAATTTGGTCTTTCTCCAGAAACGTAACTTCCATTAAGCAAACTTAGACTAAACACACTTAATCAAGTTCCCTGTAAAACACATTAGTGAGGGACTGGCTCACCCAATATTCCGCTATAATAGTTATGAAACAGTGAAAGAAATGCTCAGAATTACAAAAATGAATTTGATTTGACACAGTTGGTTGATTACTGAATTAATCACATCACTGGGGAGAAGTCATTTTTAAAATATACAAGGAAAAAATTGTGTAGGAGTAGAGTGCAAGCAGTTTTCTAACCTAGTGTTTTATTGTGGTTTGATTTTTTCATTTTGTCAGTGGCCAATATAAAGAGATATGGGACACCCTAGAATTCTGAGGTGTACTCAATATCTGCCACACCTCAGATCATTAAGAGTTTTTCACTCTGCAAGGTGCTGTTCACCTAACTGGCTTTCACCTTTTTACAAGACATTCCTGTGTTTGTGCTTTTTCTCATCCTGTGGTGTGTATCAAGATTGTATCAGTTTTGTTTTAGTTAGATCCATTTCGGCATTCAGCTGTATATTCACGTGAGCAGCACAACATTAAATACCGCAGGCATTCAGCAGATGCACTTACTCTTATTTAGAGCCAGTTACACGGCAGATATCTTTACACACATTTATACATTTATACAGGTGGATCATTTCTGAAGAAATCTTGTGTGTAGCATCTTGCTCAAAGATGCAATGGCTGTGCCCAGCTCGGGCCTGGAACCTGCAACCTCTGCTGAATATAAGACCAGCACCCTGAACACTACACTACCATACTGCCATGTGGTCTAAGATCTAGCAGCTACTCCACACTGTGCTAGAATGCTTCAGTGCGCTCTGTACTTTGCTGAATTGAGCGATCTGCCTGGATTGTTAGGCCTACCGCAAGGCCCCTCATCAGTGATTGCGCCCAGGACGGCAAGCGCCATTCTCTGGCCACCTGCCATGGCTGGCCAGGGCCCTGCTGGCTCATGGGCTGGTCATTCTTATGATGGCATAGGCTGTATGTGGATGTTGTCACGTCTGCAGTGTGGATGAACACAACAGTCTAGCTGCCTCTGTGGAGGAGGCTCAAGGTTGGGCTGATTGCATTTTGCTTTAATTTGGTTTGGGGAAAAATTGCAAGAAATTAAAAAGATAAATCTAACCACAATCTCCATGAAGAGCTGTCTGCCTTCCCATTGAAATGATGGACACATCGTTATCCCAGAAGTTAAAATAACATGTTTTCATTTATTTCCAATCACTGACACATCTTCCCCCCATAATTAGTTTTTCTGAAATGAAGCCCTTTCATATTGCATTTTATGAATTTTATTATTGCAGCAGTCTGACAGCTGGGAACTACGGTGACGTTTTAGAGGTGCAAACTGAGAATGATTTTAAAGGAGAACAACATAATTACTTTTCTGTGAACCACACAAATCAGCAAGCTTATCTAAACTTTTATCCCTTTAATTTGCTGGTATTACATGCAAAAAGGAACTGAATTCTTTTTTGAACTAAACTTGTTAAGTAAGTTAAATGAGTGATATACAAATTATACAATAAAAATATATAATACTGTGTGGAAATTGTTTGCTTGTAATGGAATAAAGAAAATGGATAGCCACTTTGGTCCTCCTACCTCAAGGGGACACTTTCCCTTATTATTCTGTCTTTTCCTGCCAGGGAGCACAAGGCGAGTCTGGGACCCCAGGCCACAAAGGCTCTAAGGTCAGTGATTCAAACTACAGTCCGTGTTGCAGTTGTCAGGGTACATTTGCCAGCACAGAGGTTAGGAAAAAAACGCAATATGTCTGTGCATTGTCGCTACATCTGAACTGCAGCTCAGCCATGGAAAATGGGGATTCTGTTTCAGTGCTGTGTGCTGTGTGTGTGATGGGTGTTTTATCTGTTTCAGGGGGATCCGGGAGACATGGGTGCCACTGGCCCCAGGGTGAGTGGCCACTGATTGGCACTTTACTGGCCAGCACAACATGGTGCCATGGTACACACACACACACGCACACACGCACACGCACACGCACGCACACACACACACACACATACACACACGCACACACGCACGCACACACACACACACGCACACACACATACACACACACACACACACAAACGCACACACGCACACGCACGCACGCACACACATACACACACACACGCACACACACACACGCTCACACACGCACACACACACACCACACACGCCACACACACACACACACACACGCACACACCACCACACCACACACACACATACACACACTCACACACACGCACACACACACACGCACGCACACACGCACACACACGCACGCACACATACACACACGCACACCACAATACACACACTCACACACACACACGCACACACGCACACACACGCACGCACACACGCACACACACACACACACGCACGCACACACGCACACACACACACACACGCACACACACACGCACACACACACACACACACACATACACACACACACTCACACACAATACACACACACACACACACACACACACACACTCACACTCACACGCACCCACACTCACTCACACACACATACACACACACACACTCACACACACACACACACACTCACACACACGCACTCACAGACACACACCACACGCGAAAAAACACTCACACACACACGCACGTGAAAATCTTCTCTTAAAACCCTCTCAGACATAACCTTAAATATAAAGCTACCTAAGACTAGCATCTAAACATGAAAAAGAATGTGTGATTAAAAGGAACATTTCTGAAATGCAAAAGGTAAAAGTGGCACCCTGTGACTACCTCTCAACTTAAAAAGTGAAAAGAAAAGGTAAGACAAGAAACACCAGTAAGTTAAATAAGGACAGCATAGATGCATCTGAATTAAGTGGGTGTGAGCAAGTTACCCTATTATTTTTGAGGGGAAATGGCGTACCTCTCTTCTGTATCTTCACACATTTTATTCAAGCAGCAAGAATATAGAGAGCGAGGAACATGAAATAAAAATCCAGAGGGATTTAAACCCACAACCTTCTGGAGCCAGAATATATTCACAGTACTGACAGGGACCGTAACCCACCTATGTCACTAACTCTCCTCTTTAATTTGAAAAGGAGATTCACTCATTATGGAAGCAGTTCTTGAGCCACACCTTAAAATCTCTAAACTCTTCAACCCTGGTGTGCATTTCTGTACTCTTTGTTGCATTAAGTCATTGCAGTCTCACACTTTTGCCATACTTGTTGCACTCTTTCCCCTTCAGTAAAATGTGTTCTGTCTTGCACTTAAGTATAAGACAGCAGCAGCAGCAGCAACAGCCCATGGTAAATAAAGTAAGAATATTTTAGGAGGAACAGCTAAACCCTGACAACCTCCTTTCATGTCCTCCATCCCTGGTCTGAGTGCACTGTCCTATCAGCGCAATCCTGTCAGTAAACACAGATGCCATATGCACCCATGTCTAACAGTATGAGAGAAGCACCATGTAAAGATTCCACTAAATAAGGCTCATTAACTGCATGGCACGTAATTAGCTAGCGCGCAACCGCTGTGAGGCACTGAAGCTACAGACGCCGTTTCAGCAGCTGAATGACAGTCTCCACCCCTGTTCGTCCAGTTGCTCCCTGTTGCCATGGCATGGCAGTGAGCCACCTGCAGTGTGCGCAATCATTGGGTTTTTCTGGAACATGAAAAATTAGTATCCATGCTCTATGAGAGTGGCTTTATGCCCTGCGGAATGTGCTAGCAATGTGTTACAATGTGTTTATTTTTCAAGGTCTTTTGTAGCCATGCAGTATATTTAAAGTTGCTTTCTGCTGAATCACTGAGTTATTTACCATTGCAGTTACTATTTGTATTTCACAGCAGATTAAGAATAAGATTAGATGTTTTCTGGCTGGAAAATGTCAACATGTTTTGGGAAATAAACTCCCAGTGTTACTCTAGATGTGTTTATGTTGTCTAGTGTGCATATCTAAGATGAGCTGCTCGGTGATTCATTCTGGTGTGGTGGTGGGTTAGAGAGAAGTTGGGCCCAGCAGTGTGGTTTAAGCCGAGCCCATGCCAGTGATGCAACTTTTATAAATTGAATTGTGCATGCCGAATTGTGAGAGAGCAGAGGTTACATAGACAAATTAAACATATTTCACAGAATGAGAACAAAATTAACCCCAGTGAAGCCATGAGGAGTCCATGTAGAGTTAATGGCCCAGTGTCTGTATATTATTTAAATCAATGGAGATTGATAAAAATTTGCAGGTGAATTTTGGCAAGGGTCATACCCTTGGGTCTTTGTTTACTCATAATGCAGTCCCCATGCCTTTCTCAGGGCCCCCCCGGACCGAAGGGAGACCAGGGTGCCACAGAGATCATTGACTACAGTGGGAATATCCAAGATGCCCTGCAGGTAAGGACCCACCAGAGGCTGTCTCTGACAATGCCTGCGCACAGGCCAGTCAAAAGCAGGCAGGTGATAGAACTGCCAATCAAAAGCAAGTGGACAAATAGGCTGACCAATCAAAAGCAGTGGACACCAAAATAACACAGAAAATGAGTATGGTATACAGGATTTTGAGTAGGTTCATGATTATCTTTTTCCCAATGATGATTTTTCAGTCTGACTATAGCAATGGACTTGCTCGTGGCTAAAAAATTCCATCAAGTCCATGTCTGGACTATGCTGCTCATAGCAAAAAAATTGAATGCTTGTACTTCTGTCCTCCTGCCTCAAGGTGGTGATATAACCCAGTCAGCAACAGGTTCTCTTTTTGTACACACAGTTATCAAAGTGCTGAAGTGCAGTGGGAACTCACCATCCATTGTTATATGACAGCACATGAGAAACAGGATGCAGAGTTTATTTATGACTTAACAATCTGTGTCTTTCGGTGACATGCTTGTAAAGTATCCGGTTATTGCTGAGGTCTGTTTGCACTGTCACGCCTCTTTGCATAGAAAATGAAGGGAAAGTATTCACAAGAGTGCAGTATAATTAATGAGCAGTAAAACTTACATAAGTGGTGATGAAATTTCACATTCTGCCTCTGACCTTTATTAGAATTGTTCTCACTGTAGACAGCTGTAAGTATGTGACTATTTATGGTACTGTAATTACATATTGAGTCAGAAGCCAGCAAGACAGCTTTCCTGGGCTCCACAGAGCAGTGTACAGTACTGAATGTGTTCAGCAAAGAAATGTATTATTATTATTATTATTATTATAATACGTAGCAGTAGTAGTTTACGAAGTAAATAAGTAGTAGCAGTAGCTGTAGTTGTAGCAGTAGAAGTAGATGTGCTACTCGTTGTGTTAGTATGTTAGCTTTAGTGTAGCAGTTAAATGTGGCAGGCCTTGCCATAAAGCACATCTGTTTTATGTGCTATTTGTGCATGCCACTAGCATGCATGCTTTTCCGCAGAGGACCAGGCCTATGTGATGTGAGGGACAGGGGAAGTCAATCGATAGCCCATTAGCGGTCCTGTTACACGCTGAGACAGCGGACATGCAGGTGGAGGAGAATCAGCAGCATGCTAACAGTATCGCTCTTATCGATCGGTACTTAACCAGTGATCCGATCTGTCTCTCTCCCTCGCCCGCAAACAGAAGATCACCACTATAACAGTGACGGTAATGAAGTGCCTGTTTTATGGACACCGCACCCTCGTACAGCACGGAGAGCTCATTTTATAACTCGTGTGTGTGTGTGTGTGTGTGTGAGTGAGTGTGTGTGTGTACATGTGTACGTGTGTGTTGGCACGAGTGCATATGCGTACTGGAGCTCCTGAAATGTTCCCGATGAAGTGTCGCATGTCTGAGCATGTCACATGCACATTTGTTATGTATAGTTATGACATCAAAAGCCTTGCTGTGTGTTTTCAGTGTGCATGGGATTATGTGGTGCTGTTCAGCATAACTGGTTTTAATATGGAAAATCATCTAATATTTTACTGTCAAGAAAATCAGGTAGAGGGTTCTGACATTACTGTCTGCTGCATCAGAGCATATGTATTTAAGTGTGAGTGTGTTATAGAAAATGTGGTTGTGGTAATGTCCTCATTATCTCACAGTTTATTTGCTGTGATCGTGTTGCCGACCCACTGTGATTGTCGTTTGCACCATTAAATGTTTTTCTGTCATAGTGAGAATGAGGTCTCTTGACACAGGAAATAGTTGGAGCTCCCATGTGTTACTGGTAACTCATTGATTTGAACCAATCATTGTGTTTTGTTGTGAAGAGCAAAACCATTTGACTGGTTGAATCAAATCAGTGATTGACAGCTTGTTGTAGCTCCTCCCATGTTTTGTGTTACGGTACCTCATTCGACAACTGCTACTCAGATCAATGACATCACAATGCATAGAATGATCTCAACAAAAGAATTTCTTTACCCTCATGCAGGGTCCCCCAGGACCACCTGGGCCAATAGGACCGCAAGGAGGAAAGGTGAGAAAACAATGACCCAGCCCAGAATGAGAGCCTGAGGGATAACAAACCAAGGCACCTGCAGCCAGGAAGCAATCACACATATAGGCTGTCTCAGAAAAATTTGATAACCCACACTACATTGATACAAGGTTTAGATTGAAAAAAAAAATGCAATACAGTTTCCGCCAAAATTGTCCCTTAATAGCTAAGGGGTGAATCAGATTTTTCAGTCGTAGATGCTTGTTGTTTACAATACCTATTTTAGGTAATGACTGTTTCTCGTAACTTTCTCTTAAACCCATCTTAAGCCCATGACTTGTGGGTTCACCACCAAACACTTGATATCAAGTTCCTCAAAGTCAACCCTGATTTTCACTCACACATCTCACTTTCTAGATCATATTTTTCTGCCATTTTTATGTTTCATAAAACATGATGAATTCCTAGGTTCCCTGACAAAAAGAAAACAAAAAAATCTCAGGCCGTTTTTCTTAAGCCTCTAACAGATCACAATACATGTTAGCTATAAGCTTATGGATAAAAATGTGAAGATGAAGATGAGGATGAAATTTGTGTCCTTTCAGGGGGATCGAGGAGCACCAGGTTTCCCCGGACTCGATGGTGAGAGGGTAGGTGTTACAGGTTTCCCCGGACTCGATGGTGAGAGGGTAGGTGTTACAGGAGATATGTAACGGTAATGATTACAGGAGACACACACAGGCACCAAGCCTAATGTATTC
>JAFBMS010002688.1:0-25742 GCA_019788955.1 Albula glossodonta
CTCACAGGGACAATATTGGTAATTGGGACTAACTCTCATGAGTGAATGAAATAATGATTTCAAAATTAACAAAATCAGGCCAGTGTGTTCTAATCGAGGAACAGCTCTGTCCTCTTTCAGGATTCAGCTGATTTTGGCACTGTTTATTTTGACACATTAAATCATTTAAATCTCATCCATGGAGACAGACAGATGCTTAACAGGATACTTATGAAAAGCCAACAATGAGCCCCAGAAATGAGGTCAGAACTGAGTCTGCACCTCACTTATACAGCCAGTGCAGATGCAGTCATAGTGCTCTCCCTTTTAAGCAGCAGGGTCTTCTAAACCACCCTGTAATGTCATGATTGTAATTTCTGTTAATGTTAATGTGTGAAGTGAACTGTGACTCTATGTCAAACCAGAGTGACTGACACCTCTGCTGCTGTCCTGGTGCAGCTGTTGAACTCTCTCTGTGTCACAGCCCACAGTCTCCAGTCCACAGCACTGCTGGGCTACAAGTGCCTGCTGTACCCAGGAAGACCATTTGCATAGAGAAGACACTTTGCATTGGCAGCACATGCTTCAGTGCTCTGGGAGTGTTTATAGTCCTGTGAGTTTAACACTTGATGACTGAGAGCTGTCCTTCATGGCAACAGAACCCACAGCAACAATGACTTTTATCACCATCTTCATCTGGGCACTCGCTTTCTGCATTCAGGGTGAGATTTATGAAACAATCAAATCTGTATTATGTGAATATACCATATATTTGTTCAAAATCTATTATTTTACTATTTTTATTACATGCATAAACATATACTTATTCCAGTACGGTTATGAATGTGTGCTGTTTTTTTAATTCTGTACAGAATCCACAGGACAGGTGACTGTGACTCAGACTCCTGCTGGTAAATCTGCTCTCATAGGAGACACTGTCACCCTGAACTGTAAAACTAACCCTGCAGTTCGTGTCTGGAGTGGTTATCACCTCCTAGCCTGGTTCCAGCAGAAACCTGGAAAAGCTCCTAAACTCCTGATCTACTATGCAACATCACGTTACTCAGGGATTCCTGATCGATTCAGTGGCAGTGGATCTGGGACTGACTTCACTCTGACCATCAGTGGAGTCCAGGCTGAAGATGCAGGAGATTACTACTGTCAGAGTGAACACTGGATCAGCAGTATACGTATATTCACACAGTGATAGAGAGCTGTACAAAAACCTCCCTCAGTCAGACTGCACAGAGACTGCACTGCTGCAGCTGGGACCTACTGCAGGCGCTGAGGGGGAGGCACTGACCCGGGACACTGAGGGGTTCTGTTCCAGTACACTGAGCTTCAGTGGTTCAGTTATAACTCTCTCACACTCCGTAATCTAATACAGTGAAGCAATGTGCCCCCACTTTTCCCCAGCCCATAATACCCAGTTATATCAGTGAGCCTAGCTGATCACAGTAACCTTCTCTGTTAACTCCAGAGAGCACAGAAAAGCATGAGCGCTCCTCTGAAACATGTGATGTCAGCTGCTGCTTCTTTTCACTCTGCAGTCCCCCAGTTGTGCTCACACAGATACTGAGTCCGAGGAGGACTCTTCATGTGCAGCTTCAACAAGCATACTGTGTGAAACACAACCGGCCACAAGGGGGTGCTGAGGTGCAAGTGAGACATGGTCATGCTGCCTACTTATTATCTTCATCTCTGGGCTGTGTCTTCAACTGTTATGTGCACCTTTGAGGGGCTTCTGAAAGAACCTGAAGACACAGGAGCTTGGGATGGTATTCATCAAAGATAACTAAACTTGCACTAAATTATCAATGACTTTTCTCAGTTAATATTTCAGTGTTTGAAACGCATGTTTGTGCCAGTTACTGAAAGCAGACTGAGGAGAAAGGGAAGCAAAACAATGTTTTTCAGCAGTAGAGTAGAGCAGAGAGGAGGACTGAAGCCCAAAGTGCATCCTGAACTGAACCATATTGTGAGTGACTGCTTCACCACAGGATTCTTACAGCTTTAGGGATTGGTGAGGGCCAATGAGCCACATATAAGCCCAGACAGGTGGGGTGAGCAGCATGATCTGGCCTCTATAGTCACCCATGAAGGTCCTGTGTGCTGTGAGGGAAAGCTTTTACACAATAAAATGCAGCGAATGTTAGCAGACCAGTAGTAATGCTGGAAGATAGGTAACGCTAACTCCTGGGTCTGAATAGAAAAACCTCACATATATACAGGGATGTTTCCCATTCCAAATGCATGTAGAGAAAACAGAGTCAATATTATGACTGACATATGATCATTGATTTGGAGAAATTAACCTTGGTTTGGGTTCAGTTAGTATCTGTAGGGTTTAGCAGGTTTATGTAAGGTGAAGGGAATGCTGGGTAGTGAGGTGGCTGGATCAGACACAGATCATCATGGGTCTGATACAGAGAGGAGGAGATCCCACCCTCCCTGTGCCACTGCCCTGTTCTGTTACACATTATCTGCTTATTCCACATTCATTCTTATTATCACTGTTACTGTAATTGATGTTCTGTCAGCTGGTTTCTTAGCCGGTTTTGTTTTTGTTGTTTTTGTTTTTACTTCCTTATTTCACAGTCATGTGCTTGTGTTTATATTTTCCTCATGTGTTTTCCTCACCTTTGTGCAAATTAAATGGCAAGCAATTATAAGACAGGAGAAAGTACACCTTCACCTGGGCCCATCTCAAACGACTGTACTGCCCTCTCTTTGTACCAGACACAACACTCTGCAACATCATCATGTGAATGAAGGTCACTTAAATTACTTGTTTGCAACTAACCAAACCATTATTGACTTACCTAACAAGGCAAAACAAGCACTTTTGGTTTCTATGTAAAGGTGCCATTTCAAGGTACCCCTTAGCTCTGTCACAACAATACCCAGGATAATGCAGTGTTTTAGCTGAGCTACTAGCAAAGCGTACATAGTGCAGAACTGGCTATATTAAAAGAATAAATTCCATTATTTAATTTGCAAACTTCCAACCTTTGAGGACTTCTCTGTGAATATACTTATTTTTTGGAGCACAGTCCTAATCTCACTCAGCTGCTTTTAATATGCACTGATTTTACTGACCAGAATTACAGGCAAGAGATGTCAAGCTTGATGATATAATTCAGTACATTCTGTCCCACAGTCCCTCAAAGCTAAATGAATGTTCAGTGTTGATTCACAAATTTAGGAAGAAACAGTCCCAGGAGCTAGGAAGTACGTGGTCATTCATAATAATTTCTGTCTGTCCTTTAAATGTTCAATTCTGCATCAGTTGTCAGTGTTCTACATTTGAACTTCCTTCCCATTGTGACATCATAGTTATGGAATGCCATTTTATTCATATTTAAATAAACAAAAACTTTCATGAAATAAATAATCACATAGATGATAAATTTGTTAAATTAAATTAAATTAAATAATTCAACAAATAATACTCAGCCCATTATGGTAAAATATTATTTCAGCATACTGATTTTCACAATACCATTATCATGTTTAAATTGTACTTCATAATGATGAAGGAATTAATTATTTGATCTTTATTTTACAATTATACATTTTATTTCCAAATGGCTTTTCCAAGCAACCTGTTTTAATTCATAATGAAACTTTTATTTCATTATGCCACTTTTTTCACAATTTCTTGTGAAATGCAATTAATTCAGAATGGAAATACTAGCACCTAATGACAAAACAAGTTTGCGCCAACATTGGCAATTCTCATATATGATATGACACCCTTATTTGAGTAACCATACATAGCTGGCTTGCTAACAAGCTATATTAAGGTAAAACATTAAAACTCCAGCAATTTCTTTGGCCTATCTGTTCAATTCAGGCACAGAATTGATTGAATAATTTTGAAGTAATGACAAAGAGACACTGCATTTGAGGAAAAGCTTTAGGTATCTACTTACAAGTCTGAAGGATGTAACTCTCCAAGAAAATAGTGGAACACAATATTGTCTTCTACTATACTAAGTGACTGATACATTTTGGTAAGATATAGTTGCAATGAAAAGTCCAAATGACATATTAATTGATAGTTGTTCGCATTTTAAGAACATTCCTATTGTGACATCATAGAGGCTGAAACACTGAAAATTCTAAACCACTTGAACTTATCACTGTTGCTGGGAAACAGAATGATGTGAATTCTGTCCAATTCTATGCTGTAAATTTAAAAGAATAAAAACAGTTAGAGTTTACAGTGCTGAACAAGCAAGAGTTTTATAAGAGCACCAACAACAGTCTAACTTACTTTATGATGTTGAAGCACATTCCAGCACAGTAGTCTTTATGATGCTACAATATTTATATATGATTTCATTTGTAGGCCAAGTGAGGAAAATTTTGAAAAAATAAAAAAAAATGGATGTGTTATTTAGGTTGTTTTAAATAAATGTGTTCATTTGGGCTATTTAGAAAAAATATAATAATCATGAATAAAAATGTAAAATTCTCTTGGTAACTAATATAGAAGGGAGTGACATAATGTTGAAATGTATTTTCATTGCTTATTTGCATTCACTATATCACTTTATGATGAAATATTACTTATATCTTATCTCATATCCTATAAGTAGCTTTTTTACAAAACCAACAAAAGTTGATAAAGGGACATCAAATTTTATAGAACTTATTATTCATTTCTCTGTGTAGTTCTCATAGATGATAACCACATAAGTTTGAAAATGTAATACTGGTGCGAAAATGCATGAATGACCCTGTTCTTGAATCAGACGTATAGGCTGACAATTCTTGGGAAACAATCCAATGTACTTTAAAAACCCATGAAACTTATTCACGGGTTTCATTTAATGTTATAAATACACATACACATAAAAGCTGTAATATAATACACAGTACTCATTATGGCTTTTACAAGTAAAGTGTTAAATGACTGTATTACTTACTTTGCAGTAATGGAAATGCATTATAGTACTCTTTATATTACTGTGTGTTGCTCTCATCCTACACTGAGAGGCACTCCTGAGCAGGAACACATCAGATCAGAGCTCGATTATTCCCCTCTCAGAATTACCCAGTTTAAATGAAACTGAGTTATTACCAATCAGGATAATGTTCAGATCACATCCAGTTAATTTAGCATGTTTATGTAGGAAAGCAGCAAAAGCCTCATTCACTGCAGTGCAGAAACAGCAATGGCTGCAGAAGCCAGACCTGACTGGTAATTTAATACAATGGGAATCAATCACAATATGCATTACTTGTCAGTGCAGTAGTGATAGAGGATAACTAACTTATAACTAACTTAACCCATAGCATTAACATGAGGCAAAACCCGAGGTTTCTGCATGCAATTTCACCAGCTCAAAGGCCAATGCTGCATCTATAGAGATGAGTCAGAGGAGTGGTGTATGTGCTGTTTAACAGGGGTACATGTGAGAAAAAGAATATGATGGCAAAATGTGAATGATATTGGTTTGGATTGTGATCCTGCTGTCCAGACACTGTTACACCAGTGTTAAACTGCTCTGTCTGTGTCACAGCCCATAAGCCCTAGTCTGCCTTCACAGCACTGCTGGGCTACAAGTGCCTGCTGTACCCAGGAAGACCATTTGCATAGAGAAGACACTTTGCATTGGCAGCACATGCTTCAGTGCTCTGGGAGTGTTTATAGTCCTGTGAGTTTAACACTTGATGACTGAGAGCTGTCCTTCATGGCAACAGAACCCACAGCAACAATGACTTTTATCACCATCTTCATCTGGGCATTCGCTTTCTGTATTCAGGGTAAGATTTGTGAAAAATATTCAAATAGATATGATGTCTTCAATTTTAATTGAATGAAAGAATAAAACTTTTAGTAACTTTATGAAATAACTGTCTGGGCAATGACATAACATCCTAATGTGCTAATGGATAATATGAATATTTATTTTTTTATTCTTCCTTTCAGAATCCACAGGACAGGTGACTGTGACTCAGACTCCTGCTGGTAAATCTGCTCTCATAGGAGACACTGTCACCCTGAGCTGTAGAACCAGCACTGCTGTGTATGGCAGCATCAGCTTACACTGGTACCAGCAGAGACCTGGAGAAGCTCCTAAACTCCTGATCTATGATGCAACATACCGTAACTCAGGGATTCCTGATAGATTCAGTGGCAGTGGATCTGGGACTGACTTCACTCTGACCATCAGTGGAGTCCAGGCTGAAGATGCAGGAGATTACTACTGTCAGAGTTACCATGAGATCAGCAGTAGCTGGGTGTTCACACAGTGATAGAGAGCTGCACAAAAACCTCCCTCAGTCAGACTGCACAGAGACTGCACTGCTGCAGCTGGGACCTACTGCAGGTGCTGAGGGGGGAGGCACTGACCCGGGACACTGAAGGGTTCTGCTTCAGCACACTGAGCTTCAGGGTTCAGTTATAAGTCATTCACACTCTGTATGCTGACACAGTTGTAGCTGCAATGTCATATGCTAACATTGAATTTAATTGTCAGACTATCCAAGCCAATTAATGACAGCTGGGGGAAATTCAAGTGGCAGTGTTCAAAACATTCTAAAAATTCAAAACTGCCCAGATAAATAAGTGCCAGTTAATGAAAACTATTTTCATGATACATGTACTGTGTGATACATTTAAAACCATTTAATGATATTTAATATTGTTTCATATGTTTGTGGTCACAGTAATGCCTGCTTTAGCTCTCTGCAGCAAATTGGCTGAATTTGATGGAAAAACTGACAGGCATTTAATTATTTATTTATTTTAATTTTTTGTTTTCACTAAAATGGTGTTAATGAAAAAAAAACATATTTTGGGATGTGAGAGAAAGATGATCTCATTGTGTTGTATGTACAAGCAGCACGTGAAATGTGTAATCCAATAAGGTGGTGAGTCTAACAGCCCCCCCAACACACAGGCCGACACCCCCTCCCTCCCAGACTCACACCCTTCCCCAAACACACACCCCTCTCTGCATTACAACCCCCAACAGAAAACAACAAACACCACCAGAAGCTGAAGAGGTCCTTCTCATGGACTCAATGGGAAGTTTTTTGAATCCAAAAAGCTCTTCCCAGCCCAAAAAGTAAAGGCTATGCGCTGCAGTAACACAACACGAGCCCTGGAGCTTCTCAAACAGGACACACTGGGGAGCATTCACTGGGACCAATGACCTGCATCGCCTGCGCCACAACACCGCCAGCGCAGAGAGGAGGGGAGCCGAGAGAGCCTCCCAGGAGTCTCCTGATAGCCGGGTGATCATCTCCACCCTGCTGCCCCGCACCGACGTCTCCCCCCATGTGATCAGAGACATCAATGTGGAGATGGCCAGAGGACGTGCTGCACCTGGCTCACCACCCCACCATCAGCCCATGGCACCTCTACGATGGGCAGCATTTACACCATGAGGGTGTGAAGCTCTTTGCCAAAAGTCTAATAGACGTAGCATTGGGCTGAAACCCACTCAGCCCCCCCGCACCATCAATCGAGCCCGAGTCAGGGTGCAGCCCCCCTGTGCCACGGGTCACCGTCCTTAAAGTCCACACCAGCCTCACAGCACTGCCCAGCCCCCCAGGGCCCCTCCAGCACCCATCCACCTGCAGAGCTCCAGCCCTGTACCTCCCAGAGCACACCCCCAGCAGAATAAACCCAGCTACACTGCAGTCATACTGCATGATCATTAAACAGCCTTACAGCCCTAAACAGAGTGTGGACTTATTTTTGTCATGTCTTAAGACTCTTCACTTATTCCACACTCAGGTAATGGTGCCTCTCACTCACTGCTAATGGTTTATATCAGTGCAGCTTAACTCAGCTCATCAAGACTTTCCCCTGATCCAGTCCTTTTAATCAGGACACAGAGCTGCTCTGCTCCCATCCCTTTCAAAGCCACTGTGTCAGTAATAAAACCAGGTGCTTCTGATAATCTTTGGTGAGCACTGGGTTCTGTATGTCCATCTTCATCACAGTTCACATGTTGCTGGATAAATGTTTTCATGTGGAGTGCAGTGACCTGTGTTTCTCACAAAGAGGAGAGTTAATCAAATATCAAACTGATATGAGCTGATGTCAGCCAGAAGGTTAGAGGTAACGTGACAAAAAGCCAAGACAGAAAAAGAGAGTGAAAGTATGAAGAAGAAGATTCTAAGGCTGAGACACATATGCTTAAAACGTCCCCTATTGGATGTTGTTCTGCTGTCTTACTAATTAATATTCAGAATTGGCATATGAAAATTATCATAGAACATAATTGCATAAGTTAAAGTGCATTTTTATGTGCAATATATACCCTGGTCATGACAGTGAAATCCCAAAAATCTGTTCCTTGCTGTCCTGGTGCTGCTGTTGAACTCTCTGTCTGTGTCACAGCCCACAGTCTCCAGTCCACAGCACTGCTGGGCTACAAGTGCCTGCTGTACCCAGGAAGACCATTTGCATAGAGAAGACACTTTGCATTGGCAGCACATGCTTCAGTGCTCTGGGAGTGTTTATAGTCCTGTGAGTTTAACACTTGATGACTGAGAGCTGTCCTTCATGGCAACAGAACCCACAGCAACAATGACTTTTATCACCATCTTCATCTGGGCACTCGCTTTCTGCATTCAGGGTAAGATTCATAAAACATATTCAAATTGTTATACTGTGTTCAATTTTAATGGACTGTAAGTATAAAAAGTAAATGTATTAAAAAATATTAAATAACTGCCTTGGCAATAATGTGACATTCTAATGTGACTATGGATAACATAAGTATTTTTTTTTTTAATTCTCCCCTTCAGGATGCACAGGACAGGTGACTGTGACTCAGACTCCTGCTTGTAAATCTGCTCTCATAGGAGACACTGTCACCCTGAGCTGTAAAACCAGCACTGCTGTGTTTGTTTATAGTGGTAAGCACCGCCTAGCCTGGTACCAGCAGAAACCTGGAGAAGCTCCTAAACTCCTGATCTACTATGCAACATCACGTTACTCAGGGATTCCTGATCGATTCAGTGGCAGTGGATCTGGGACTGACTTCACTCTGACCATCAGTGGAGTCCAGGCTGAAGATGCAGGAGATTACTACTGTCAGAGTGAACACTACATCAGCAGTATCTGGGTGTTCACACAGTGATAGAGAGCCGTACAAAAACCTCCCTCAGTCAGACTGCACAGAGACTGCACTGCTGCAGCTGGGACCTACTGCAGGTGCTGAGGGGGGAGGCACTGACCCGGGACACTGAGGGGTTCTGCTCCAGCACACTGAGCTTCAGTGGTTCAGTTATAACTCTCTCACACTCTGTAATCTAATACAGTGAGGCTACATTCCCCCTCTTTTCTCCAGTGTGTAGCGCCCGGTTATATTAGTTAGCCTAGCTCAGGGGTTTTCAAAGTCTGAGACAGTGAGCCTCCCTTCTGGCCATCTATGTAAGTTGGAGCCTCCCCTACCTCTACCACCATGATACGTCAATTTACTGTTAGGTTACCTACGTGTTGAAATGGCAGACGGAGGCAATTTTTTATACAAAAAAATTTTTTTATGAAAAATGTATTGTCAATAAAATTATTTTAATTATTTTTGACAATCAATAGAAAGAATGACATTTTGACACACAGCCAGCACAGAATAGCAGTGATGCCACACTCTCTCACACACACACACACACATGCACATGTACAAACACACGGACGCATGCGCACACAAACTCACACACAAACACACACACACACACACAAACACACACACACATTGCTGGTCAAATCAATCAAGGCCTCTTCCTCTTGTACAGACAGAATCACTCTCAGCAGGCTTGAACATGAAGGGATTGCAGACCCATTGATCCTGCATAGCCTTTTTGGTGGTGAAGTAATGTGCAAACTGCTGACTTAGGGTTTTCAGATGCTTGCTGACCACGGGCTGCATAGTGTCCACTGGTTGCTTTGACACGGTCAGTCAGATCACTTGTAAGATAGCTGGCTATGTATAATTAGCCATACCAGGTGATATTCTTACTGTACTCAGCGCTGAAAATACGCTCAGATCCAGATACGCTCCCGGTGTATTTTATTGGCGCGC
The DNA here is from genome assembly GCA_019788955.1 of Albula glossodonta. Classification (NCBI taxonomy): domain Eukaryota; kingdom Metazoa; phylum Chordata; class Actinopteri; order Albuliformes; family Albulidae; genus Albula; species Albula glossodonta. The sequence goes on from JAFBMS010002688.1 coordinate 10,032, forward strand.
AAAAACACTCAGATCCTATTGAAAACAATGGGAAAACTACGCTAGCCGATGAAAAATCAACTTTGGTGGACACGGCCGTTTTACAACAGTTTTGCAACACCAGCTCATAGCTATGTTTTACGATCTTGATGTGATCTGCGCAGTCAACTGACAAGATTTAGCCCGCCAGAAAATCCAAAAAGAAGAGTAACTGACAAGATGGATCGGTGGCTCAAGACAGGGTCAGTAAGAAGAAAATCAAATGAATTCGCTGACACAGCAGACACGGTGCATCGTCTTGATGCAGGTGATTTGGCAGCCATAAGTGGTTCAGCTGCAGAGACAGTGAATGAGTAAATAAAAAATGCTAGTTGTAAAGCTGTCATGATTCGACTGTAATTTGTAATATCCTGTTGGAGAGGTAAGCAGGCTTATTGTTTTTGGATATTTGGGGAGTTAGGTGGTCCGTGAGTTTTTTTTTTTTGGTTAAGTGGTCCTTGGTCTGAAAGTTTGAGAAACACTGTTCTAGTGTTAAACATATTGTAAAATAAAAACTTCTATTTGTGAGTTTCTAAAGTGACATATGACATCTATTAGATTTTGAAAGAGTTCAAAGACTTGGTGACAGAACTGCAGGTGCTTTAATCACCAACATGACAAAGTGTTTTACAGTAATGTGTCAGAATGAACAAAATCAGGACAGTGCGTTCTAATCAAGGAACAACTGTATCATGAAAGAGGAGCAGTGATTCAAAAATTGGATCTCATCCATGGAGACAGACAGACATTTACCAGGATACTTATGAAAAGCCAACAATGAGCCCCAGACATGAGCTCAGATTAGGGATGTACCCGGGAAAGCACAAATAATGCGATGGAAACATATATTTCTTCTACCCAAACTTGCTCATTATTATTCAGAAAAAAAGCCATGATTGAAATGTCTGTGCAGCAGCCATTATGTTTCTTCAAATCGATTTGTATCATTGTCGATGGCTGCAAGATAAAAATGCCCATTCTGTTTGCAACATAGGACTTTGATTTCACTAACTAGTCATTTCATTTACTGCACATTATTGAAAAGTGATTGCTATATTCTGGAGTCTCCCCCAACGAGTCAACGTAAAGCAGCCGGTGGGCTGAGAGCTGAAGGTTCCCTGCTATCACTCAAGGAAACTCTCACATCGAAGAGGAGGAGACGTAATGTGCGGGAGCTAGCGAGAAAAAAAGCCCGTCAAAATATTGAAAAAAAAACAATGTTTTACCTTGTATTTCAGTCAATATTCATCCGTTTAAGATGTAACATGCCATATGTACCAGCCACAGGTTTCATGGAATGTTGACTTAGCGTCCACTAACACCCTACCAAGTATGTCATAGTTATTTAAACAGACAGCAACAAGTTCAAATGACAGCAACAAGTGATTTATGAAGCTAGCAATGGAGTCTGCAGCACACCCAAAAAAAAAAAAAAAAAAAAAAAATTAAAAAACAGCCAGTGCTATCTGGGAGCACTTTACAATCAGTCCATCTGATACAACTAAAGTCAAATGCAAATTGATTAAGGTCACAGTAAGCAGAGGCAGGTATGTGAAACACCTATCAACATCTGTAATGCACGACCATATGCATTTCACACATTCTGTTGTGACCATGTCTGCCCAGGCTCCCCCATAAAGGACTAATACACAGCCACAACCAGCCTCCGTTCAGTTCCCCCAGCAAGGGCTAATACACAGCCACAACCAGCCTCCGTTCAGTTCCCCCAGCAAGGGCTAATACACAGCCACAACCAGCCTCCGTTCAGTTCCCCCAGCAAGGGCTAATACACAGCCACAACCAGCCTCCGTTCAGTTCCCCCAGCAAGGGCTAATACACAGCCACAACCAGCCTCCGTTCAGTTCCCCCAGCAAGGGCTAATACACAGCCACAACCAGCCTCCGTTCAGTTACCCCAGCAAGGGCTAATACACAGCCACCACCAGCCTCCGTTCAGTTCCCCCAGCAAGGGCTAATACACAGCCACAACCAGCCTCCGTTCAGTTCCCCCAGCGAGGGATAATACACAGCCACAACCAGCCTCCGTTCAGTTCCCCCAGCAAGGGCTAATACACAGCTGCAACCAGCCTCCGTTCAGTTCCCCCAGCAAGGGCTAATACACAGCTACAACCAGCCTCCTCTTTGTCACCCATAATGGCTGTGTTCAATTCAAAAACGCTGTACCACTGACATTTGGACGAGCAAGTATTCCACTAATGCCTACATGTCACTCACAGGGCATTGGGTAGGATGTGAGATCACTGGATCTGGGGCAGTGACACACAGACAGCATCACTGAGCTACTCAACATGGCCATGATCAGTGTGGATCACACTGCAGTGAATATACTCGATCAGCTCCAGAACCTCATCGCAGCATGGCAAAATGAGGTCAATGGTCAGTTTTTTGTAACGGACAATTCCTCAAACATGGTGAAGGCCATCGGTAATGGTGGTTTATGTGCACATCAGGTGCATGGCTCATTCTCTGCGCTTGGATGTTTCCAATGCTCTGAAACAGCGCCGAGCAGTGAGCCGTGCCATCACCACCGGCAGGAAAATCACAGAGTTCGCGCGTCGCTCAAACAAAGCCGCTGTGAAACTCCACGAAATCCAGGAGGAGGCTGGCCTCCCTGTGAACGCCCTGGTGCATGACATGTCCACCAGGTGGAATTCTACATTCCACACGCTCCAGCGGCTACTAGAGCAGAAAAGGGCAATCATTGCCATGGGGACACAGATGGATTTAGGGGCTCATTCTCACACCAGCAATGACACATAGTGGAGGCCACAGTCAAGACACTGCAGCCTTTTCAGGAAGCAACCCACAATGTCTGTGAGGATGTTGCATCTCTGTCCTCAGTTATCCTGTGTGTGCAGGCTCTCAGAGCTTCCTTGGGTGACTTGATGGAGCCCCCCCTAAACTAGCTGGGGGACACTGACCAGTCAGTTTGATTTTGGTAAATGAAGCTTTATGAATTAAAAGAGTCTTTTAAACATTGTCTCATTGGTGGTGGGGTTCAGATGGTTTGCAGTCTATCCAAACAGTTCAGTAGGAGGGAAAAATACAGAATAAAATAAAACAGGCAAAAAAGTTAATGTATTACCGTTATGTAATTACTGTTGTAAAGAAGTAATTCACGTTTCCCCGGCGACCTGCAGTAACGATTACACATCATGAAACGCCAGCGCAGCATCACCGCAATTTAAGATGATTCCCTTCAACTGAAGGATATTTTTCTATATATCTTTACTGTGAATAGTTTCTATTTCCAATGCAGAACAGAATCTTTCTTAAAAATAAAGTTAAAAATAAAAAGAGAGAGAGACAGAGATGAATAGTACAGTATGAAGATATGGAAATATATTCCATAATTAATTATATGCCAATATTAAATCAATTTGATGCTTTGAAGGCACAAAAATTGCATTGCCGATGAATATTAGTTTAGAAAATACATTTGCCCAATTTAACATGACTTCCGGTATAAACCACGCCCACCTCCAGTCTTCTATCCAAATACAGAGACAGAGACATATCAGTTTGTTGGTTGAACAGACAGAGATACAGATAATGACGTCTCTGTACACCTTTAGTGCAGAAACAATCATAGTTCTCACCCTTTTAAGCAGCAGGGTCTTCTAAACCACCCTGCAATGTCATGATTGTAATTTCTGTAAATGTTAATGTGTGAAGTGAACTGTGACTCTATGTCAAACCAGAGTGACTGACACCTCTGCTGCTGTCCTGGTGCTGCTGTTGAACTCTCTCTCTGTCACAGCCCACAGTCTCCAGTCCACAGCACTGCTGGGCTACAAGTGCCTGCTGTACCCAGAAAGACCATTTGCATAGAGAAGACACTTTGCATTGGCAGCACATGCTTCAGTGCTCTGGGAGTGTTTATAGTCCTGTGAGTTTAACACTTGATGACTGAGAGCTGTCCTTCATGGCAACAGAACCCACAGCAACAATGACTTTTATCACCATCTTCATCTGGGCACTCGCTTTCTGCATTCAGGGTGAGATTCATAGAACATATTCAAATAGATATGATATGTTCTATTTTAATTAAAATTAAAATGACTGTATGAAATAACTGCATACAATAACTGACATTCTAATGTGCCTATGGATTATAGAAATATGTATTTTTTATTCTTCGCTTCAGAATGCACAGGACAGGTGACTGTGACTCAGATGCCTGCTGGTAAATCTGCTCTCATAGGAGACACTGTCACCCTGAGCTGTAGAACCAGCACTGCTGTGTATGTCGCAAGTGGTAAGCACCTCCTAGCCTGGTACCAGCAAAAACCTGGAGAAGCTCCTAAACTCCTGATCTATGCTGCAACATCACGTTACTCAGGGATTCCTGATCGATTCAGTGGCAGTGGATCTGGGACTGACTTCACTCTTACCATCAGTGGAGTCCAGGCTGAAGATGCAGGAGATTACTACTGTCAGAGTCAACATTGGATCAGCAGTAGTGAAGTGTTCCACAGTGATACAGTCTCATTCATCGGCCGTACAAAAACCTCCAACTCAAGAGAGACGCATTTCCTTTGCCTGTGTTCATCTTTCACTCAGCACTTATCTCGCAATTTAAAGTTTTGAGTTGTTTTTACTATGGGTTACATTTAGTTTCAGCAAATATGTGTGTAATCTATACATTTTTATGTTCATATTTTATCTGTTACCCCGTAAGTAAACAAACGCGAACAGACAGAAAGTAAAAGTACAAACGCCTTGGTTCCTCTTCAAAGAAGATATTTCAGCTCATATAACCTTGAGATGTTTCTTGCAGAAAAAAATCAGGTTTTTTCCCCCACTTACTGCCGATATTCAGTCTGGTCCCACCACCGAAAGTAACTGAGTCTGAATAACTGCTGTTGAAAAACCTTCCTGCGCTGCAGCGACCGATCTGCACCGACAGGCTTCTGTGGGATTGTTACAGCACGTCCCCTGCTGGTCACTTGAACAACTACAACTGAAATAAGTCTTGCTGTCCAACGACAGCATGAAAACTCAGCGCCCCCATCTGCTCCCATATGCCATGGGGATTGTGTCTCCTCAGGTTATACAGCACTGAGTTTATGCTGTATTACACTCACTGCTTTGCTTATAGATATAATACCTTACTCAGTGGGCCCCTATTATATCCCAGAATCAGTTATGTTTGTATATGTTTCTTTTTCTTATTTCAATATCAGGCCCTAAGAAAATACATAAACATATTTTAATTCTCACTGGAACATTTATGGATATATCAAGAGTAGATGAGCAAAATAAATCATATTTACAAATGTAAATACACAGTGCACAAACCATGTGTGTTATAAAGTGCAGCCATCTCACATCACAACCTCTCAGACCAGAGTCAATATGAATATCATATCAAATTCAGCTACAATACAACACACAATTCACCTCTGAGCTCATGAAAATGATTGACTTTACTCTGAGTGATTATGTACTGATATGAATCATATTTCAATGTAAACTCATATAGATTCTGTGGAATATTATAGTCAGTGGAACACAAATCTTGTGTCTCAGTGTCCCTGGCTGTTGTGCAGGAGGTGCAGAGAAGGCTACTCCTCTTTGGCTGCAGTCAGAGCTTCCTGCTGCTGCCCACAGCCCTGGAAGCATTCAGGACCATGGACAGCCACAAGGTTACCCAGAGAGGTGAGGGTATGAAGAGAGTTTTACAGGGGGAGAGACCTAGAGGCCCATGGGTGCTTTTGTTACTTTTTTAGCCCTCCTCAGCTCAGAGATGGAAGACTGAGGCTTCATGAAACCCAAAATGGGAGGAGCTATCCTATGATCACTGATGGCAACCAATCATTACATACTGCTGTGTAGTAAATACCTAAACAAACCTGAGTCACAAAAAATAATGGGATCATAAAAAAGAAAGAAAGTATTTTGTAGTAACTAAATCACAATTAAAATGGATCAACACATACAGTGCCATGAAAAACTTTTTGCCCCCATTCCTCTTTTTTTGCATATTTCTATCACTGAATGGTTTCAGATAATCAAATAAAATATATTATTAGACAAGGGAAACCCAAACAAACATAAAACATTTTACATCCTTACTTCATTAATTCAATCAAGAAAGTCACCAATTACCCATGTTGGCCATGTGAAAAAGTAATTGCCGCCTTTGTTTTTAAACAAATAAATCAACATATTTGTCATTGAAAATTAGATTGAGGTGACTGGACACAGCCTGTCTTGATTGCAACCAACCTTGTTGAGTTTAGTAATGATATATACTGAACCTAACCATCAGAAAGAAGTATTCACCTCAAAGTTTCTACAGGCACACAATGCCATTAACAAAGGAGCTCCCAGAACAACTGAGGATAAAAGCTATCGAGCCAAACCAGTCTGGAAAACGTTACAGAGTCATTTCTATGGCTCTTGAACTCCAGTGAACCACAGTGTGCGCAATTATCTCCAAATGGAGAAGACTTGGAACAGTGGTGAAACTTCCCAGGATTGCTCAACCTGCCACAATTTGTGCTAGATCACAGCGGCACCTTATCCAGGAAGTGTCTAAAGCCCCCAGAAAAGCTTCAAAAGAACTGTAGGCCTCTCTAGCATCAGCTAAGATCAGTGTCCATGACTCTATGGTATGAAAGACATTTGGCAAAATTGGGCCTCATGGAAGAGTGGCAAGGTGGAAACCACTGCTCTCCAAGAGAAACATAAAATCTCATCTCATATCTGCTTATGTTTCTGTGGGTTTCCCCTTGACTAATATTATATTTTATTAGATTATCTAAAATCACTCAACAGGAGAAATATAAAATAAAAGAGGAAATAAAAATGGGGGCAAACATTTTTCACAGCACTGTATGTTTAATGAAAAGTAAATATTAATTGTGAGTACTTTCTAGTGTAAAATACATTGTTAAATCAAAACTTCAATATGTGAGTTTCTAAAGCAACACGTGACATCTATCAGATTTTGAAAGAGTTCAAACACTTGGTGACAGAATTGCAGGTGCTTTAATCACCAACATGACAAAGTGTTTTACAGTAATGTGTCAAAATGAACAAAATCAGGACAGTGTGTTCTAATCGAGGAACAGCTCTTTCCTCTTTCAGGATTCAGCTGTTCCTTGATGAAAATACTCTGTCCTGATTTTGTCACTGTTTGTTTTGACACATTAAATCATTTTAATCTCATCCATGGAGACAGACAGATGTTTAAAAGGAAACTTATGAAAAGCCAACAATGAGCCCCAAAAATGAGCTCAGAAGTGAATCTGCACCTCACTTATACAGCCAGTGCAGATGCAGTCATAGTGCTCTCCCTTTTAAGCAGCAGGGTCTTCTAAACCACCCTGCAATGTCATGATTGTAATTCCTGTAAATGTTAATGTGTGAAGTGAACTGTGACTCTATGTCAGACCAGAGCGACTGACACCTCTGCTGCTGTCCTGGTGCTGCCGTTGAACTCTCTCTCTCTGTCACAGCCCACAGTCTCCAGTCCACAGCACTGCTGGGCTACAAGTGCCTGCTGTACCCAGGAAGACCATTTGCATAGAGAAGAAACTTTGCATTGGCAGCACATGCTTCAGTGCTCTGGGAGTGTTTATAGTCCTGTGAGTTTAACACTTGATGACTGAGAGCTGTCCTTCATGGCAACAGAACCAACAGCAACAATGACTTTTATCACCATCTTCATCTGGGCACTCGCTTTCTCCATTCAGGGTGAGAGAAATACTTTGTCAAATTCAAATGATTCTCTAACTACAGAAAATATTAGACATTATTTTTGTAATTTATAGTAATACATGTACATTCAAATCTGTAAGTGCACATTGTTTTTAGTAATGCTTTTTACACAGTAAATCTCTCTCTCTGCAGAGTCTTGGGGGCAGGTGGTTCTGACTCAGTCTCCAGCCCAGTCAGTTCAGACGGGTCAGTCAGTCACTATTGACTGTAAGGCCAGTACTGCAGTTGCCCAATATAGTGGTGCTCAGTACCGTCTCTCCTGGTACCAGCAGAAATCTGGAGAAGCTCCCAAACTCCTGATCAAACTCACATCAGAGAGAGTATCAGGAGTTCCCTCTAGATTCAGTGGCAGTGGGAGAGGAAATGGCCTCGACTTCACTCTGACCATCAGTGGAGTCCAGGCTGAAGATGCAGGAGATTACTACTGTCAGAGTGAACACTACATCAGCAGTAGCTGGGTGTTCACACAGTGATAGAGAGCCGTACAAAAACCTCCCTCAGTCAGACTGCACAGAGACTGCACTGCTGCAGCTGGGACCTACTGCAGGTGCTGAGGGGGGAGGCACTGACCCGGGACACTGAGGGGTTCTGCTTCAGTGGGTCAGTTATAACTCTCTCACACTCTGCATACTGATACAGTGTAGCTGCAACTTAAACACAGCTCCATTGGTTCACTGAACTCCAAAAATAACACTCATATATTGACATTGAATTCAATTGCCAGAATATCCAAGCCACTTAATGACAGCTGGGGGAAATTCAAATGGCAGTGTTAAAAACATTCTAAAAATTCGTAACTGCCCAGATAAATAAGTGCCAATTAATGAAAAGTATTTTTATGATAAATGTTTTTACTATGAAGCAGTCATATATAACATGTCCCAGGAAATAGTTGCAGTGTTAACCAGGCCGGGCAGTTCAAAGTACTCTCCCCCATCACACCTCACACAAGCTGCCATTACATACACTGACCACAGGAGGGAGACAGAGCCCATCTGTTGCTCATGATTCATGTACATTATATCAGAGGAAGCCCGAAGCTGCAGAGACACGCAATCTGAAATATACTGTGATACTGTGTGATACATGTACTGTGTGATACATGTAAAAACATTGAATGATATTTAATGATATCATGTAATATTGTGGTTGCAGTAATGCCTGCTTTAGCTCTCTGTAGCAAATTGGCTGAATTTTACTGAAAAACTAACAGGTGTTTTTTATGTTATTTATTTTATTTCATTTTTCATTTTTAGTATTCACTGAAAATGGTGTTATCTTCATGAAGAAAAACATTTTGGGGTGTGAGAGCAAGATGATCCCATTGTGTTGTATGTACAAGTAGCACATGAAATGTGCAATCCAATAAGGTGCAAATAACAGGACCCATAGAATGAAAGAATCACACCTTTCATCTGGCCCTTCACCTTAACACATGTATAACAGTAGAACAGAAGCAGTCGTGTTAGCAGGGAGAACAGCCGAGCTATCGCTGAGCTAAGAGAGGAGGCTGCCACTCTGAGGCAGGACAACCAGGCCCTGAGAGCCCAGCTGGCTGCTGTAAAAGAGCACATGCAACACAGGGAGAGATCTTTCATCAAGGAGATACAGCACCTATGAGAACAGCTTCAGGAGCTCATATGTACTTCATGTACCACTGGAAACACACACACTGACACACAAACCATTCCCCTCAAAACAACACACCTTCCAATGACACAAACTACACTCTGTGCACAGCCCCCTGCCAAACTACTGGCCCAGAGAGACACAACCACTCCTCCTGACACAACGCAATCAACAGAGTCCAACAGCACCCCCAGCACACAGGCCGACACCCCCTCCCTCCCAGACTCGCACCCTTCCCCAAACACACGCCCCTCTCTGCATTACAACCCCCAACAGAACACAACAAACTCCACCAGAAGCTGAAGAGGTCCTTCTCATGGACTCAATGGGAAGTTTTTTGAATCCAATAAGCTATTCCCAGCCCAAAAAGTAAAGGCTATGCGCTGCAGTAACACAGCACGGGCCCTGGAGCTTCTCAAACAGGACACACTGGGGAGCACTCACTGGGACCAATGACCTGCATCGCCTGCGTCACAACACCGCCAGCACAGAGAGGAGGGGAGCCGAGAGAGCCTCCCAGGAGTCTCCTGATAGCCGGGTGATCATCTCCACCCTGCTGCCCCGCACCGACGTCTCCCCCCATGTGATCAGAGACATCAATGTGGAGATGGCCAGAGGACGTGCTGCACCTGGCTCACCACCCCACCATCAGCCCATGGCACCTCTACGATGGGCAGCATTTACACCATGAGGGTGTGAAGCTCTTTGCCAAAAGTCTAAAAGACGTAGCATTGGGCTGTAACCCACTCAGCCCCCCCGCACCATCAATCCAGCCCGAGTCAGGGTGCGGCCTCCCTGCGCCACAGGTCACCGTCCTTAAAGTCCACACCAGCCTCACAGCACTGCCCAGCCCCCCAGGGCCCCTCCAGCACCCATCCACCTGCAGAGCTCCAGCCCCGTACCTCCCAGAGCACACCCCCAGCAGAATAAACCCAGCTACACTGCAGTCATACTGCATGATCATTAAACAGCCTTACAGCCCTAAACAGAGTGTGGACTTATTTTTGCCATGAGATGTCTTAAGACTCTTCACTTATTCCACACTCAGGTAATGGTGCCTCTCACTCACTGCTAATGGTTTATATCAGTGCAGCTTAACTCAGCTCATCAAGACTTTCCCCTGATCCAGTCCTTTTACTCAGGACACAGAGCTGCTCTGCTCCCATCCCTTTCAAAGCTACTGTGTCAGTAATAAAACCAGGTGCTTCTGATAATCTTTGGTGAGCACTGGGTTCTGTATGTCCATCTTCATCACAGTTCACATGTTGCTGGTTAAATGTTTTCATGTAGAGTGCAGTGACCTGTGTTTCTCACAAAGAGGAGAGTTAATCACATATCAAACTGACACGAGCTGATGTTAGCCAGAGGGTTTTAGGTAACATGATTAAAAGCCAAGATAGAAAAAGAGAGTGAAAGTATGAAGAAGATTCTAAAGATTGAGACACATATGCTTAAAACATCCCTGATTGGATGTTGTTCTGCTGTCTTACTAATTAATATTCAGAATTGACATATGCAAATTATCATAGAACATAATTACATATGTTTAAGTGCATTTTTATGTGCAATATATAACCTGAACATGACAGTGAGATCCCAGAAATTTGTTCCTTGCTGTCCTGGTGCTGCTGTTGAACTCTCTCTCTGTCACAGCCCACAGTCTCCAGTCCACAGCACTGCTGGGCTACAAGTGCCTGCTGTACCCAGGAGGACAATTTGCATAGAGAAGACACTTTGCATTGGCAGCACATGCTTCAGTGCTCTGGGAGTGTTTATAGTCCTGTGAGTTTAACACTTGATGACTGAGAGCTGTCCTTCATGGCAACAGAACCCATGGCAACAATGACTTTTATCACCATCTTCATCTGGGCACTCGCTTTCTGCATTCAGGGTGAGATTTATGAAATAATCAAATCTGTATTATGAGAATATACCATATATTTGTTCAAAAATTATTATTTTACTGTTTTATTACATGCATAAAAATATACTTATTCAAGTATGGTTATGAATGTGTCTTGTTTTTTTCTGTTCAGAATGCATAGGAAAGGTGACTGTGACTCAGACTCCTGCTGGTAAATCTGCTCTCATAGGAGACACTGTCACTCTGAGCTGTAAAACCAGCCCTGCTGTCTACAACAATGACCGTTTAGCCTGGTACCAGCAGAAACCTGGAGAAGCTCCTAAACTCCTGATCTACTATGCAACATCACGTTACTCAGGGATTCCTGATCGATTCAGTGGCAGTGGATCTGGGACTGACTTCACTCTGACCATCAGTGGAGTCCAGGCTGAAGATGCAGGAGATTACTACTGTCAGAGTGGACATGTGATCAGCAGTAGCTATGTGTTCACACAGTGATAGAGAGCCGTACAAAAACCTCCCTCAGTCAGACTGCACAGAGACTGCACTGCTGCAGCTGGGACCTACTGCAGGTGCTGAGGGGGGAGGCACTGACCCAGGACACTGAGGGGTTCTGCTCCAGTACACTGAGCTTCTGTGGTTCAGTAAACTCTCATACATCTAATTCACATCAAATACACAAATATACTGAGATTGAATTTTAGTCAGGGTATCTGAGTCTTGAGAGGGAATGACAGTTATTTTCAATTCAACACAGGGGGCAGTTGCACTCTCTGGTGCCCTTTTGCTTAAAAAATGCCACAGAAGTGCCCTCTGGGTGCCCCTATGCATGAGAAAACATGATGAAGTGCCCTATTGACCTGCCCTATGTATGAGAAAATGTGATACAATGTCCTCTAAAGTGCCCTTTCAGTGGAGAAAAGGTGATAAAGCACCCTCTTGAGTTGCCCTATGTATGAGAAAATGTAATAAAATCTAACTTTATCATGAGTGTGTTAACTTTATAATCCTCTTATCACTTCAGCAGTATGCAATTATTGTGCTAACTTTATAATCCTCTGATCACTTCATCCTTGTGTCAGGGGGATTGTGTCTCCTCAGGTTATACAGCACTGAGTTTATTCTATGTTAGATTCACAGCTTTGCTTATTGATATAATACCGTACTCACTGGGCAATATCGGGTTAGTTTGTATGTATATGTTTCTTTTTTCAATATCAGTGTCACACATCAGGCTAGGACTCAAGTGCAGATGAAACCAGGACAGGTTCAAAAAGCGTGATTATTTCTTAAGTACAAATCACAAAACCAGAATGAGAGGTAAGCTAATGAATTTACTGAGAGGAATGACTACCATAAATTAATGGCTAATGAACTCACTGAGAGGAATGACTACCATTATTATCTGGTTGCTGGATTGTTTTATTTAGTAGAGTTTGCCTTTCAGTAACTTCAGAATTAAAGTATTGCATTATTTTTTTCTGCCTTTTTACTGTAACTGTTATATTAGCTGTGTTAATGAACAATTTACATGATGCAGCAGACTTTGTGATCTTAGCGTAAAGTCTGGGATTAAGGAGATCACTTTCATGGCTTGATTTGGTGATTCTTCATTTCAAAACATCCCCTGGGTCTCCATTAGGGAAATGGAGGGTGCTGTTGCTGTAGGAATTCAGTGAGGGATAACGCAAAATGCTTGATAAAGAAGATCCAAATAACAGATGCTAAATGTCACTGTCTGCTACTCACTGAAAAGTCAAAAGGTGGGAGTATATTTCAGAAATATTACACTGAAAAACACAACACATATTCTAACAAGAAGTATTATGACTGATCAAGGTTTATAGTTACAGAATCAGGAGCCTATTGACAATGTACATTGTTGGTTACTGTAAGTAATGACTTATTTATATTGGAGCATTTTTACTTCATTTTTGAATACATATTTGAGAAATCCATTCCTGGCTCTGTTAGAAAAATTCTGTCAGACCTGGGCCCTGACCAAAAGAAAACCAAAATGTTGATATTTCAGAAAAGGTCCAAATCTCAGGGAATTACTAAACATTTTAACACAGGAAAATACAAAATAGAAACAACAAACAATTCCACATATTTAAGTTTATGTATCAGTTCCACAGGGAATTTTTGCTTGGCCATTAATGACCTGAAAGAGGAAGCAAGAAGGGCTTTCTATGCCATTAGAAAGTCAGTCAAAACCAAAGTTCCAATGACGATTTGGCTCAAAATATTAAAATCAGTGACTGAACCAATTGCACTTTATGGCAATGAGGTGTGGGGTCCACTCACACAACATGATTATGTTAAATGGGATGAACATCCAATTGAGACCCTGCATGCTGAACTCGGTAAAAACATCCTACAGGTACAGAGGAGAACCCCAAACAATGCATGCAGGGCAGAATTTGGCCAATATCCTCTTCTAATAAACATCCAAAAACAAGCCATCAAATTCTGGAAACATATAACAATGAGTGACCCCAAATCATATCATTACAAAGCCCTGCAATGCCAAGAGCTGAACATAGAGAGGAGTCCCCTCAGCCAGCTAGTCCTGAGGCTGAGCTCCCTTACAGATACTAACACCACTAACCCCGATCAGCCTCAGGGCTGAACATAGAGAGGAGTCCCCTCAGCCAGCTAGTCCTGAGGCTGAGCTCCCTTACAGATACTAACACCACTAACCCCAATCAGCCTCAGGGCTGAACATAGAGAGGAGTCCCCTCAGCCAGCTAGTCCTGAGGCTGAGCTCCCTTACAGATACTAACACCACTAACCCCAATCAGCCTCAGGGCTGAACATAGAGAGGAGTCCCCTCAGCCAGCTAGTCCTGAGGCTGAACTCCCTTACAGATACTAACACCACTAACCCCAATCAGCCTCAGGACAGCCATACAGATGTTCAAAGAATTAGAGTAAACCAAATTATGACTAAAGAAAAAGAAAAACACATCAACCATTGGAACAAATCTACACAGACTCACAATAAGCTTGAATGCTATTTGGCCCTAAAAAGAAAGTACACCATGGCAGAATATTTAACCATGGTGACTGATGACAAATTGAGAAAAACACTGACAATGTACAGACTTAGTGAGCACAGCCTGGCCATAAAGACCAGCCATCACAGGCAGACATGGCTGCCCAGAGAGGACAGGCTGTGCTCCCACTGCGATCAGGGGGAGGTGGAGACAGAGCTGCACTTCCTTACAGAATGCCCCATCTACCAAGATGTTAGAGATTAATTTTTTTTTTTTTTTATCAAAAATTGGAACAATTTTCCTTGAATTAAAAAATTATAACAACACAGAAAAACTCCCCTATATTCTGGGAGAGAAAACTGAATGTGTGGCGTTGGCTGCCAAATATGTGGCCTCCTGAGGGACAACCAGTGAGGGACCATTTCCTCTTTTGCATTGGCAGTCTCTTTCTTACACTGTATTTGTCACGCAAAGTTGCTCTTTTTTATGTTATCTATTTTATTTTATTCAACTGTATTATGTATGTTTGTTATGTGTGACTTAAATGGTTCATTGTTCTAGCTTTGACAAATATGGCTTGTATGCAGTCATGCCAATAAAGCATTATTAAATTGAAAATTGAACTGAGAGAAGAGAGAGAGAGAGAGAGAGAGAGAGAGAGAGAGATGGGGGGGGGGGGGGGGGGGGGGGGGACGGAAAATAGCGAGGTAAGCAGCAGTGCTGTACCTTGATATTAAAAGCTCATGAGAAAGCTTTGAGATGTGTACAGATGTGTATTATTTTAGAAATCCACCCAGTAGCTATCTCTGAATTTGCTAAACTTGTCAAGTAACAGAAGTAAAATGGTAACATGTGCACTTATTAAGGAGTACAATTTAAATGAATGTCGTTCAGTGAATCCTAATGTGTCTTCATCACGTTTCAGAACATCACACAGCTCTGTCTCCAGCTCCTGCTGACAGCAGTGGGCACACAGCCTGTCCTCTCTGGGTGTCCAGTCTCACACAGTCTTTACTGTCTTTTATCTCTCTGAGTCTTTTCCCTCACCCTGGAAGGGCAGTCTGTCAATCTTTCAAGGTCGGATACTCTAACTTGCTCTGTCTCATGCAAATGAACTTGTTCATGGGAAAAGGGAAAACGACACAAACGACAGCAGTTTGCATCAACAACAATAAGCAGATACTGAACTGTGTAGAATCTGTAGTCAGGCCAGCTGAACTAAAGCAGTTGGCTGAAATCTAAAGCTGTTCAGGTAAGAACCTTCAACATTGCACTTTTACAGCGGCTTTTCTCATCACGAAGAATTCCCTTAGACATAAAAATCTGAATAAAAAGTACTATGCTTTTGGTTTACAGCTGAACAGTTGAACAAATAGGAATGTATATGAATAGCTGCATGTTGAACGAACCATTCTCTGAATCCATGTATATTGATTACTTTTATTTTGAGTAAA
>JAFBMS010002689.1:0-25706 GCA_019788955.1 Albula glossodonta
TACATTGAAATGAGTGGGAAAATCTCGTCTGCAATGCACATTGTTTCCTCTCTGTCCAACCAGGAGTGAAGAGCCAGGTGCCCAAACCGCTCAGAGGGTTAGGGTTAGGCAGAGGCAGACTCATTCAGGCCCGAACAGGCGCTCATTTCCTCTGTGCTGTGCTCAGGAGAGCCGAATCACTGCTCAGCCGCTGGCCCCATCTGTGGAAGGTGTAATTATCTGCTAACCCTGCTTATCGCCACTTTGGCTTCTGGAGGCAGGCGAAATTGGGCACGTTTTTGCAGGACAGCAGTGTGGTGTTTATCTGAGCCTTGGGGCCCCTGTTTGACACCTGCGGTAGCGATGCTATGCTAACAGGGGCTAAGGTTGACACTTCCCTGCTGTTTGTCTGCTTGTCAACCCACTTACACCTGAAGGGAAACCTGATTTAACAGGTAATGATATTGGTGAAAGAGACCAGCTGAATTCTGCTCTCTGCTTAATAAAAAAAAAAAAATCAACTGTAACAAAATATCCTTACAGTACTATGAGTCTGACCAGGCTGCTTATAACCTTACAGTACTTTTTACATTTATTTATTTATTTTAAAACCTCTATTTCATCTCCATTTATAAAAATTTCGCATTTAATTTAGTTCTCCCCGTGAGTGGAACAAAGCATTGTTGTGTATCCTGTAAATAAATGCAACACCACATTAACTCATTAGTTAATATTTAATGACATGTTTACAACCTGAGGTGGATCACAAAAGGTACAAATGTTGTGCTGCCATCACTAATTTGTTATGTTATTAAATAAACATAAAGTTACATAAATAAAGGTTACCTTTAAGTGTGTTGATGTAACTGTAAGGGACACGGTGTACTTTTCTGTATTTGTGGAATGCAGCCAAACAGTTTCTCCCATTATGGAGCTTTGGTTGTATAAGATAAACTGATTTATTGGATGGGAAACCTGTAGGTAAACAGTGAAGCTGTCACACCGCTTTACAAAACTGCATTTATTTTGTTTCGCAAAGAGTTCTTCTGTGCTACTGCGTCAGTGTGTTTTTTGAAATGCTCATATTTATTTCTTCCTGATTACTCCTTCTTTTTTACATATCTACCATCACAGTAGGAGAGCACATCATTAACGATTTACACGTCATTAGCTTCACTGTAATCATTTTTCTGTTTTTCACCAACCGCATGTGTGGAGCCATGGTGGCACTCAACATTCTTTGATGAATGTAGACAAACAGTCAAAATGTGATGTTTTTTTTTTTTACTCGTTTTGTTTGGTTTGGGCATGATGGAGCGGTACGCGCGGCTGTTCGGGTTTCGGAATGGCTCTGTTAAATGCAAGCAGAGCATCATTTCGCGCTGATTGAATTCTGAATCTGCGGCATGGACGACGCTGAAATTGAGTCGTTTTAATTGAGTCACGCGTCGTGCGCAGGGCACAGGAAAGCTGTCAGAGCACCATCCGTACGGCTCGTTCAAATTAAACGCCTTGTTTTCTGCTTTGCTTTTCACCGATCAATAAAAACACAAATGAAATGAATTGGATGCAATGCATTAAAACTGAGTCTTGCACATACACACGGTCAGTAACGGTGATGCACTCTCCGCCTGCCCAAACGCATTCACTCTGCAGAGCTAAACGTCACAGCGAGGAGAGACAGGAGGAGGAGAGACAGGCGGCTGTGAGACAGGAGGAGGAGAGACAGGCGGCTGTGAGACAGGAGGAGGAGAGACAGGAGGAGAGAGACAGGCGGCTGTGAGACAGGAGGAGGAGAGACAGGCGGCTGTGAGACAGGAGGAGGAGAGACAGGCGGCTGTGAGACTGCGGGGCCTCTGGGAGGCTCAGGCTGAAAGCAAAAGCGTGCCTGGAGATTGGGGGACTACATCGCTTGTCTGGCCATTTACGGCTATAGCTGAAGGTTCTCATTGGCCAGCCTTGCTGGGGAATGATGGGGGTAGACTGGGTAGTTCCGCTGGTCAGGTCAGGTGAGCTGCCTGTGCAAGCAGCCCTCATAACCCACTGATGTCGTGGGCAGGGTGCGATTGGTGGTGTGTCGGCAGTACGTACAGAAGTGAAGGCTTGTTCCCATGCGAACCAGAGGAGTCCTGTACTTATTCACATATTACAACTTACCTGTAACCGTGTGTCGGATCTAAAGGCTGAGCATTTGGCTCTGTGAATTTTGCGCAGTGCTGTGCTTTTTAAGTGGAGCCGGTTGCTGTTCTGTGTGAGTCTCAGTCCAGCCTCAGACCTGGGAGAGATTATTGTCTAATGGGAGAGAGAAAGAGTGTGTGTGTGTGTGTGTGTGCGTGTGTGATCAGAAACTCGTCTTGGTTGGGAGATGCAGTACACTCAGTCTTTCTGAAGAGGGCAGCAGCAAATACAATGCCAGAAACCCACAACTTCGCTGAATAAACACAAACACAAACACACACACACACACACACACACACACACACACACACAAACAAACATCCAGAGTGTTGCACTGGTCAGCTGTGTCCAGATTCTGCGCAGCTCAGCTGGGGGACTGCAGAGCGACTGCGCAGCTCAGCTGGGGGACTCTGCAGTGAAAGCAGTAAGCAGGTGCATTTCAAAGGGTGACAGAGTATGTTCTGTAATAAAGTGACAGACATTCCAACCTAGGAGGTAAAGGGAGAAAATGTAAGGCTCAAAATGTGTTTTAAAAAAAAATCCAGTGCACAGGCGCCCGCAGGTAGTGAAGAAATGTATTCTGAAGCATTTGTATTTGCATAGTTTCTGCCTACTTTTGAAATAAATAAATAAAAATGATATAAACTGGGAGGATCAGAGAGACAGTGAGTCGCGTCAGGGCAGGGCTCTGTGCCTGCCTCTGAAAGCCTCCCTAAACTCATGAAGAGGTGAATCGCTCCCCAAGTTTAGGCACTCCGGTGGATCATGTGACACTGACCTCCTCCTCAATGTGTGCTGATGTCCACCAGCTGGCGTGGTTTGTTTACACTCCCTGAGAATCCTGATTTTTCCGTCATCTTATTTTTCTTGGCTTGGAAAAAAATGTTTTTAAAGACTCATCACTCATGCAAGAAATGTCAACATAATTAGCTGTGTCTGACATTAATGATCGCTCAGAACAAGCTACTGTACCTTGTTGTTGTTAGAGAACCCAGCTGTATGTGTTTGCATATGCGTATCTGTGTGCATGTTTGTACAGTTTGTGTGTATGAGAACAGTGCTGCCAGTAGGCCTGTTGTGAGTGTTTGTCTGTGTATGTGAGCATGGGTGTGTTTTATAATGTGTGTGCATGTGTGTGTCTGTATGTGTGTACATACATTCATTATTTGTGTGGTGTGTGTTTGATAAAGTGCGTGAGTGTATGTGAATGCGTGTGTATGTTTTAAAATGTATGTGTGAGTGTGTGTGTTTTATGTAACTGTGTGTAGGTGTGTGTGTCTGTGTGTGTGTGTGTGTGTGTGTCTGAGAGGTAGGTAGGGTTTTGCACAGTACCTTTTCCTACCATTTTAGCTCTTCTGGGACGTGTACCAATGACCTCATTTTAAAACGCCCGATTTCTGCTGCCGCTGTTCAGACTGTGTGACTCTGAGCGTGGCTGGCGTGCATCGCCGGGCTCTCCGAAGAGCCGCTCCTCGACTGCGTTCCCTCAGACAGGCCTCGGAGACGGTGATCCATGGCCGTTTCACTCCGCGGCGCTTGCACTCTCTCAGACGGCCCTGCCGTATGCACGCTGCGCGAACCAGATTAATCTGCCACAGCTGCGCTGCTGACACTCTGCACGCGCACTGTCCCACGCTCAAGCCGCTCAACGCCTGTTTGCTGGAATGTTATTGCTGCATGTTAACGCCTATTTCCCCCTTTTTATCTTTGAGAAATATGGGCAAACATTGTGAATTTGAGTTAACAAAGGCTGATGGGAATCCATTCAATCAGAGCTTCGACTGATGGCGGCGACGGTCCCGCAGAACAATCTTGGACTTGATTTTAAATTGAGCGCTGATTGCCGGCAGCGAATGTTTCTGGGCCGAAGCTAACAGCACAGAGCGTTATAACAATTTACAATTTCCTGCAATCCGTTTCGATTCAAACAGTATTTTCTAGAGGCTCGTGTTTAATTAGCACCAATTAATTTTCTTTTACTGCCCCTGATTAACTACTCCCAGGAGACGGCGCACTTCTAGTGGCAATCAAAATGTAACGCTTGAAGTCGCCACCGGTGGGGGATAATTTCGAGCAGGGAAGCTCCGCTACAGCCTGAATCCTCTGTGCTGAATATCGAATGAAATAAGTAAATCTTCGTGTTCATTAGATGCATTATGTTTAAGTTCAGCGGGTAAAGGTGGTGCCAAAAATCCTTTCTTTGTGTGATGTAAGGTTTAGGAAAATAAAACGAAGTGATTAGAAGAGGCTTCCTAAGGAATCACGAAGGATTTCTGCTATCAGGCAAAGGGTGTTTTTCACCACCCCTAACTTCTACTAAAAATAATGATAGTACGAAAAAAATCAATAATAATAATAATAAGAATAGTCATCATCATCATCATCATCATCATCATCATCATCACTGTCATTATGGTCCGTTATGTTTCCATTTCAGTAACGGAAATACGTGGGCTTGTATGCGTGGGTATATAGAGTGAAAATGAAAGACTGAGAGAGTAAAACTGTTTTAAATTGGCGTTAAAACGCCGCTGCCGGCGGCCCTCAGTACAGTGGACATGTTGCTTGCTCCCTGTCAGGGAAACGAGGCCCAGTGTAACAGGAAACTATGAAATAAAGAGCTGGGGAAGAAAGGAGCTATCGCCAAATTTCAGTATCTTCAAAGCCCTCTCTGCATTTGACGGATTTGCTTTAATCAGAAATTTACAGCCCGTCTTTCCTTGAAACGACAAAGTTCTCCAAAGCGCACAGCAGCGGTTGCGGAAGACAAAAAAAAAAAAAAAAAACCATGGCACGGGGAAAACGATTTTATTTGTTCTTTAGAGCAAACACGCACACGTCTTTATGATGGCAGTTAAATCGTCGAGGTTAATTGAAAAATGAGATAAACAAAAAAAAAGAAGAAAAAACCCCTCAAACGTTGAGGAATAATTTCTCCTGCCAACGCGAGACAGCCCACCACAATCCCGACACCGAGCCGCCTTCAGACTGCGCGCGCGAGATAAAGACCAGAGTTAATTGTCTTCCAGTTCCTTCCACTCCATTTCTTTCCAATTAGAAAAAGAAGAAGACGAAGAGGAAGACCTGGAAAATTTCTTAGTCTCTCATTTGTATTTATGTGCCTCTGTTAGAAATTGCTTAAGCTGTGTAATCTTTTATAGGACCATGAAAAATCTTATATATAAATGAAAGCTGACAGGAAAGGTGCTTGGGTGTTGGGTTTTGCCTGCCTGGTCAGCCCTTGGATTTGAGAGGGTAGATTTGAGTTGGCTGTGGTAGTCATTGGCTCTGATTGGCTGCTTTAGATTTGAGGCATGAGATCATGGGTTGTACCTGACTGTTGGGTGATAAGCAAAGAACATCCCAAAAGATGGGGGACCATAACAGAGTGCGAAGTTTGTCAGGCTCATTTGACCCTGGCTAACAGTGATTGGAGTTAAACCTGCCGACACTGTCCCGTACAGGGCTGGAGTTAAACCTGCAGACACTGCCCCCTACAGGGCTGGAGTTAAACCTGCAAACACTCCCCCTCCATGACTGGAGTAAAACCTGCAGACACTGTCCCCTCCAGGACTGGAGTTAAACCTGCAGACACTGCAGCCCTCCAGTACTGGAGTTAAACCTGCAGACACTGTGGCCCTCCAGGACTGGAGTTAAACCTGCAGACACTGCGGCCCTCCAAGACTGGAGTTAAACCTGCAAACACTGCAGCCCTCCAGGACTGGAGTTAAACCTGCAGACACTGCAGCCCTCCAGGACTGGAGTTAAACCTGCAGACACTGCGGCCCTCCAGGGCTGGAGTTAAACCTGCAGACACTGCGGCCCTCCAGGACTGGAGTTAAACCTGTAGACACTGCCCCCTCCAGGACTGGAGTTAAACGTGCAGACACTGCCCCCTGCAGGACTGGAGTTAAACCTGCAGACACTGCAGCCCTCCAGGACTGGAGTTAAACCTGCAGACACTGCAGCCCTCCAGGACAGGAGTTAGACCTGCAGACACTGTGGCCCTCCAAGACTGGAGTTTAATATCCTTGCATTTGGCTTTTGGTAGAGGGTGACTGAAACTTAACTGTTTCAATAACAGACAGGAAGAATTTTTGAAAGCTTTTTGAGTAAGGGCAATCCCTCTTATAATAATACCAACAGTGGTATTGTTGCTTTATTCACTGCTTATAACAGCAGGTATTACTACTTTATTCATTGCTTATAACAGCAGGTATTACTGCTTTATTCATTACTTGCGATTGCAGGTATTGCCACAACAGTGCTGAGATGGTTTCCTCTTTAAACGTCAGCTTTTCTTCACCTCTTGCATCCCAGCTTCAAATCCCAAAGCCACACTGACAACAAGGGATTAACCAGCCTGCTTTGGCTGGCCTGCTTCTTCTGCACACAGCTGGATTTGTTCTGTGTGTGTGTGAGAGTGTGAGTGTGTGTCTAAATGTGTGTGAGGGTGTGTGTGTGTGTGTTTGTGTGAGTGTGTGAGTCTGAATGTGTGTGAGGATGTGTGTGTGTGCGTGTGTGTATGTGTGTGTGTTTGTGTGTGTGAGTGTGTCTGTGTGTGAGTGTGTGTGTATGTGTGTGAATGTGTGCGTGTGTGTGTGTGTGTGAGGGTGTGTGTGTTTGTGTGTGTGAGGGGGTGTGTGTCTGTGTGCGTGTGTGTGTGTGTATGTGTGTGTGTGTGTGTGTGTATCTGTGTGTGTGTATGATTGCAGACCAGTTAAACACAGGTAATGTTCCCTCCTTACACGTTTGTCCTTCTCTCTGGATTTTCACAAAAAGCATTTCCGTTAAATGTTTTTTGACCCAAATGTATTCTTATGAACTTGGTCAATATTAACTTAATATAGTTTTACTTTGGTAACAGTTTAATAAAATGTCTGGGAACTTAACCCACAACCAAAATGGAGTGGGTTATACAATACAATTTTATTGTAATGTTCTTGCAATGTTATCTTTTTGTTGTGTTAATGCACAGTTTGCTTGGATAGAACTAGAGAAGTGTGGCTCTCTCTTTTGATAAGATAAATGTTTTAGCAACATACAGTCGGACTTACACTGGTAAACTCCATGATTCTGAAAATGAAATCAGCTTAAACAAATATTCTCATGCATATTGAGTTTTCTTTGCTTTGTTTAGTGTTTAAATATTTATTTACTTTGTCAGACTTGTTAGAGATAAGGGTGGAACCGTCTACAGCAGCAAAGAAGACCTCTTTACAAAGTACCCCTTCACTATCAGATCTGTCTCACAATGTTGAGATGCAAGACAGACAGAGGGAGGGAGAGAGAGAAAAAGAGAGAGGGAGGAGAGATGGGGTGAGAGAGATGGACAGAGTAAAGCAGACAGATAGGGCATGAGAGAGAGGACGCATACAGAAAAAAAATAGGGTGAAAGGATTGAGATGGAGGAGAGAAGAGAAGGTGTGAAACGAGAAGCAGAGAGAGAGGATGAAAGGGGAGACAAACAGAGAGGTGGAGTGGGGGACAAAAAGAGTCTGAGAGGGAGAGGAGGGACAGAGAGAGAGTAGAAAAGAATGGAGAGTGACAAAGAGAGAGAATCAGAGAGAGAAAACAGGGAGATAGAGAGAGAGAATCAGAGGTAGAGAGAGACACAGAGAGCCAAGAGTGAGTGAGTAAGAAAGAGAGAGAGAGAGAGAGAGAGAGAGAGAGAGAGAGAGAATCAAATGCTTTCAGAATTGGGCCCAAATATCCAAGGTTAATTTTGCGGAGGGCTGCAGAGCTCTGATAAGCTGTAGCTGGGATTACAGCAGAGCGGGTGCTGCCTCCCCCCCCCCCCCCAAGCCCGCCGCACCGCGGAGCCATAATTACCCCGGCCACATGAAACAGGCCTGGGCCGCACCATGGCGGTAACTGCCGGTAACCGCCACTCCGGCCCCTGTGTCAGAGCACCACGTTTTGAAAAGAGGTGCTTATGCTGGCTTTGTTCTTACGTTAGCGAGGGGAGATTAGAGCAGGGACGCACAGGGGGTGGTGGGGGGGGGGGGGGGGGTGGGGCGACCTCAGACCCGTGTTTTTCAGCTCGCTGGTGAATCCTAGAGCTCTAGCATTGTAACACTGAGAGGATGGAGGGTGTGTGTGTGTGAAAGACATGCTGTAACACTGAGAGGGTGGAGGGTGTGTGTGTGTGAAAGACATGCTGTAACACTGAGAGGAGGGAGGGTGTGTGTGTGTGAAAGACATGCTGTAACACTGAGAGGATGGAGGGTGTGTGTGTGAAAGACATGCTGTAACACTGAGAGGATGGAGGGTGTGTGTGTGTGAAAGACATGCTGTAACACTGAGAGGATGGGTGTGTGTGTGTGAAAGACATGCTGTAACACTGAGAGGATGGAGGGTGTGTGTGTGTGTAAAGACATGCTGTAACACTGAGAGGATGGGTGTGTGTGTGAAAGACATTCTGTAACACTGAGAGGATGGAGGGTGTGTGTGTGTGAAAGACATACTATAACACTGAGAGGATGGAGGGTGTGTGTGTGTGAAAGACATACTGTAACACTGATAGGATGGGTGTGTGTGTGTGAAAGACATACTGTAACACTGAGAGGGGGGGGGGGTGTGTGTGTGGAAGACATGCTGTAACACTGAGAGGGTGGAGGGTGTGTGTGTGTGAAAGACATGCTGTAACACTGAGAGGATGGAGGGTGTGTGTGTGTGAAAGACATGCTGTAACACTGAGAGGATGGAGGGTGTGTGTGTGAAAGACATGCTGTAACACTGAGAGGATGGAGGGTGTGTGTGTGTGTGTGTGTGTGAAAGACATGCTGTAACACTGAGAGGATGGAGGGTGTGTGTGTGTGAAAGACATACTGTAACACTGAGAGGATGGAGTGTGTGTGTGTGAAAGACATGCTGTAACACTGAGAGGGTGGAGGGTGTGTGTGTGAAAGACATACTGTAACACTGAGAGGATGGAGGGTGTGTGTGTGAAAGACATGCTGTAACACTGAGAGGATGGAGGGTGTGTGTGTGTGAAAGACATACTGTAACACTGAGAGGATGGGTGTGTGTGTTTGAAAGGCATGCTGTAACACTGAGAGGGTGGAGGGTGTGTGTGTGTGAAAGACATACTGTAACACTGAGAGGATGGAGGGTGTGTGTGTATGTGAAAGACATGCTGTAACACTGAGAGGATGGGTGTGTGTGTGTGAAAGACATACTGTAACACTGAGAGGATGGAGGGTGTGTGTGTGAAAGACATACTGTAACACTGAGAGGATGGAGGGGGTGTGTGTGTGAAAGACATGCTGTAACACTGAGAGGATGGAGGGTGTGTGTGTGTGAAAGACATGCTGTAACACTGAGAGGATGGAGGGTGTGTGTGTGTGAAAGACATACTGTAACACTGAGAGGATGGAGGGGTGTGTGTGTGAAAACATGCTGTAACACTGAGAGGGTGGAGGGTGTGTGTGTGAAAGACATGCTGTAACACTGAGAGGATGGAGGGTGTGTGTGTCTGAAAGACATACTGTAACACTGAGAGGATGGAGGGTGTGTGTGTGAAAGACATACTGTAACACTGAGAGGATGGAGGGTGTGTGTGTGAAAGACATACTGTAACACTGAGAGGATGGGTGTGTGTGTGTGAAAGACATGCTGTAACACTGAGAGGATGGAGGGTGTGTGTGTGTGAAAGACATGCTGTAACACTGAGAGGATGGAGGGGGTGTGTGTGAAAGACATGCTGTAACACTGAGAGGATGGAGGGTGTGTGTGTGTGAAAGACAGGCTGTAACACTGAGAGGATGGAGGTGTGTGTGTGTGAAAGACATGCTGTAACACTGAGAGGATGGAGGGTGTGTGTGTGTGAAAGACATGCTGTAACACTGAGAGGATGGAGGGTGTGTGTGTGTGAAAGACATACTGTAACACTGAGAGGATGGGTGTGTGTGTGTGAAAGACATGCTGTAACACTGAGAGGATGGAGGGTGTGTGTGTGTGAAAGACATGCTGTAACACTGAGAGGATGGAGGGTGTGTGTGTGTGAAAGACATGCTGTAACACTGAGAGGATGGAGGGTGTGTGTGTGTGAAAGACATACTGTAACACTGAGAGGGTGGGTGTGTGTGTGTGAAAGACATGCTGTAACACTGAGAGGATGGAGGGTGTGTGTGTGTGAAAGACATGCTGTAACACTGAGAGGATGGAGGGTGTGTGTGTGTGAAAGACATACTGTAACACTGAGAGGATGGAGGGTGTGTGTGTGTGAAAGACATGCTGTAACACTGAGAGGATGGAGGGTGTGTGTGTGTGAAAGACATACTGTAACACTGAGAGGGGGGGGGGTGTGTGTGTGAAAGACATACTGTAACACTGAGAGGATGGAGGTGTGTGTGTGTGAAAGACATGCTGTAACACTGAGAGGATGGAGGTGTGTGTGTGTGAAAGACATGCTGTAACACTGAGAGGATGGAGTGTGTGTGTGTGTGTGTGTGAAAGACATGCTGTAACACTGAGAGGATGGAGGGTGTGTGTGTGAAAGACATGCTGTAACACTGAGAGGATGGAGGGTGTGTGTGTGAAAGACATGCTGTAACACTGAGAGGATGGAGGGTGTGTGTGTGTGAAAGACATGCTGTAACACTGAGAGGATGGAGGGTGTGTGTGTGTGAAAGACATGCTGTAACACTGAGGGGATGGGGGGGGGGTGTGTGTGAAAGACATGCTGTAACACTGAGAGGATGGAGGTGTGTGTGTGTGATAGACATGCTGTAACACTGAGAGGATGGAGGGTGTGTGTGTGTGAAAGACATACTGTAACACTGAGAGGATGGAGGGTGTGTGTGTGTGAAAGACATGCTGTAACACTGAGAGGGTGGAGGGTGTGTGTGTGAAAGACATGCTGTAACACTGAGAGGATGGAGGGTGTGTGTGTCTGAAAGACATACTGTAACACTGAGAGGATGGAGGGTGTGTGTGTGAAAGACATACTGTAACACTGAGAGGATGGAGGGTGTGTGTGTGAAAGACATACTGTAACACTGAGAGTATGGAGGGTGTGTGTGTGTGAAAGACATGCTGTAACACTGAGAGGATGGAGGGTGTGTGTGTGTGAAAGACATGCTGTAACACTGAGAGGGTGGAGGGTGTGTGTGTGAAAGACATGCTGTAACACTGAGAGGATGGAGGGTGTGTGTGTGAAAGACATGCTGTAACACTGAGAGGATGGAGGGTGCGTGTGTGAAAGACATACTGTAACACTGAGAGGATGGAGGGTGTGTGTGTGTGAAAGACATACTGTAACACTGAGAGGATGGGTGTGTGTGTGTGAAAGACATGCTGTAACACTGAGAGGATGGAGGGTGTGTGTGTGTGAAAGACATACTGTAACACTGAGAGGATGGAGGGTGTGTGTGTGTGAAAGACATACTGTAACACTGAGAGGATGGAGGGTGTGTGTGTGAAAGACATACTGTAACACTGAGAGGATGGGTGTGTGTGTGTGAAAGACATACTGTAACACTGAGAGGATGGGTGTGTGTGTGTGTGAAAGACATACTGTAACACTGAGAGGATGGAGGGTGTGTGTGTGTGAAAGACATACTGTAACACTGAGAGGATGGAGGGTGTGTGTGTGTGAAAGACATACTGTAACACTGAGAGGGTGGAGGGTGTGTGTGTGTGAAAGACATGCTGTAACACTGAGAGGATGGAGGGTGTGTGTGTGTGTGTGAAAGACATACTGTAACACTGAGAGGATGGAGGGTGTGTGTGTGTGAAAGACATGCTGTAACACTGAGAGGATGGAGGGTGTGTGTGTGAAAGACAGGCTGTAACACTGAGAGGATGGGTGTGTGTGTGTGAAAGACATACTGTAACACTGAGAGGATGGAGGGTGTGTGTGTGTGAAAGACATACTGTAACAAAGACTCTCTGTGTCTTTCCCTTTTATACAAAAACACGCACACCTGTAGACTCTCTCTCTTTCTTTCACACACACACACACACACACACACACACACACACACACACACACACACACACACACACACACACACACACACACACACACACGAATGCACAATCACACTTATAAGTACACACACTGATGCCCATATGCATATGTACACACACACACACACACACACATGCACACGTGCACATGCATTGAGTCTCACACACACAGGAGTGTGAAAGGTAAAGCTGTCCAGGCAAGGAGGACAGGATCTTCAAAGTGACTGAAACTCGGATGCAAATGCGCTAAGCTCCACTTGAGGACACGATGATGTTCCGCGGTTAGCCTGCTTTTTTTTCAATCCCATCATGCCTTGGGCCTCTGCTGTTTATCTGGTCTCCCTCCAATCTGCCCCACCGGGGTCCCTCTCCTTCCCATTCGTTCCCCCTCCTCGCCGATTCCCACTCTCACATTAACTTTTTTTTAGTTGCAGGGCACAGCCGCTTGATTAATATTTATCCCACTGTGAACCGACGCGAGGGATTCGGTCTCTTGACTTTCTGCAGTCCGTCCATCGAGCGCTTTCATAACGAGAGTTTTTATTCAAGCAGCATATAGCGCTTTCATAAGGAGAGTTTTATTCAAGCAGCGTGTAGCCCGCTCTATGTGTGCCGCTGCGCGCCGTCATTCCGTGGGCGCATCCAGGCATTCCACGCGCTCCTGCATGCGCACGCACGGGACAGTCTCTCGCCTGAAACGTTCGCTTAAAATTCCGGACATAACCGTTGTATTTAAACGTAGATATTAACGTATATTAAGAGGATTTGAAATGCGTCTTGAGCGGCTGCCAAAGTTTTAAACAGCATGACCGACGACCCTGAAACTGGCAATCCCAGAGGAACGCATTCGCAATATAATTTTATTTAACCTGCGGTGATTCAGAGATTTTGGAAACGGTGTGTTGTTTCCCTGCCAATTGAAACGATAGTTCTACCTGCAGTCTTTATAATTAAAAAAAAAAAAAAACATTTTCCCCACAAAAGATACTGCTCCACCAAATTATACTGAATATTATTTAGTAATGTTAATTGTGTGCTCACTGCAAGAGGTTGAGAAAT
Source organism: Albula glossodonta (assembly GCA_019788955.1). Classification (NCBI taxonomy): domain Eukaryota; kingdom Metazoa; phylum Chordata; class Actinopteri; order Albuliformes; family Albulidae; genus Albula; species Albula glossodonta. Next base: position 13,192 of record JAFBMS010002689.1, read on the forward strand.
CCCAAGGACAATTCCCTGAAAACATTGAATATTTTGCAGAGATTACTTAAAACATTGTGTTTAAATGAAATGTTTTATTAATTTATATGTTTTTCTATTATAGTCTTATTTCTCAAAAAAAAAACACCTTATTGCTGATAGTTGTATTCATCCTCAAACAAAGCAAAACAAAACAGAAAAACTGAACGTTTACTTTCTTACTATTGTTTTAACAATGTGGTGCATAGCTGGAATCATGGCTTTTTCAGAAATGTGTTGTAGCTCTTTGGGTATTCATATCATAACAGGCCTGTGTTCCCATCTGAACAGAGAAACGCTCTCCAGAGGTAAAGGCAAAGCAATGTTTATCTACACGACAAACTGGCTCCCATCTTAATTGAATAAGCAAAAAACAAAAAACTAAAGAAACCTAATTAGATGATTTGGAGAGAATGCTAATTCTATTCAAAGGATGGGGTACAGATAATTTGGTTCTGCCTATGAAGGCTCTTTTGATTTAGATTATTTATTTATTCATTTTTTGTTCAGAGGTAAAAAGAGAAAACAGGCCAGTGAAAGCCTGACAGATGAAGATGGTCTGATTATGGTGGGGTAATTTAGTTTTTTTGATCTTCGGATGTCCTTAACTGAGGAGAATGCAGGAGTGTTTTTGTATTTACGGCGCACTGTACATGTTTCCAGCCCATATATATGGCCTTCAGGCTTCAGGACAGGGACTGCAGACAGTCATCTGTATTATCTACGCTGTGACAATGCAGCCGACAGCCCTGGGGCCAGCTACGGCTCCTCAAAGATGCCCGCTCGACCCTTTGAAAAAAAAAAGCATCGGAACAACCCGGCTGTAAGCGGAGGCAACATAAATTACTAACCTATCAGGAGAACCTGTCTGTCCAGGTGGCTTGTGTCACATGACTGTGGTGAGGCTTGAGGCCCAGCTGTACTGCGCCATTACTCTGGCTGGAGAGGCCTTGGGGACGAAACCGGTTTAAATGTAATCAGTTTCAGTGCTCTCCAGTGGCCAGCCCTCACCAACCGGCCACCCGAGAGCGCGTCAGCTGAGTGTTTGCTGACCGGGGGCTCGTCTTGGTGTGTGTGCAGTGTGGAAAAAAGCGAGGGCCAGTCACATGAGTCGGAGGGTTAGTTCGGTTTGTTAAAAAAAGGAGGGAGAATCCTTCGTGTTATTGATCAAAATCAAGATTGACTTGTAGCATGATCAAGTTCCAGTTATTTTATTTGTATGACACTTTTACAGCAACACAAACTATTCATCTCAGGCCTGAGACCCCCACAGGGATAAATTATATTAGAGCCCATCAGATTGATGTAGTAAACCAGTTTCTCAAACCCAGCTGCCTCATATTAACTGTCACTTCGCTTTGCGAACCTTCAGACAGAAGAGCCGCACTGGAGGGAGACCATGAGGGGTGCGGAAATCTCTCTGTCTGCAAAGCAAAGGCCTGGCAGCAGACAGCCTTTCTGTTCCAACATGCAGAGGTTTGGTGGAGTTTATATTTCTGGGCAGGGAGTGTTTTAGGGGATATCGGAGCTCCAAACATCGTCCAGAAGCAGCCGGTCTCTCTCCGAGCTGGGTGCTGCTCTGGGGGTCTCAAGTCTGGCCTGCTTTGTGACACAAACCAGGTTCCAATCAACCTTTGCCCTTAATTTGAGCTTTGCAATGAATAAGAGTGCCATGCTTTTTCTCTGCTGGAACAGTGGAGCTGTTCATTTTTATCATCACTAGCACACATTGGTGAGTTCAGAAATCATGAAAATGGACTCTCCAAGCTGCTCTTATAGAAGAAAATATATTAAACTCTTATTCAATGAATGTTGCTTTAATTCTGGCTTGTATTTCTTACAATCAAAATGTTTTTCTCTTTACAACCAAAAACAGTAATTGGTTTAAATGAGTGATTTGCTGTTAACAAATTGTAAATGATGCCTAATTTGTCCATGACAACAGCAGTAAAACACACACATAATAAATGGACACAAACAAACATCAAGATGTTTTTCTTTGTCATGTCACAAAAAAAGTACAAAAATGGGAAAAGGGGGTGATATGTACAGAACTAGACATGCTGCGGTGAGTCCGCATCTGGGGGAGGGTTTCCATGGAGACGGCGGGGCAGGGGGTTAACGCCCGAGAGTGAAGCCCATTACCGCCGCGTGTCCCTGACTCTGCGCAGGCCTTGTTTTGCTCGGAGGCCATCCCAGCGTGAGTCCACACGGCTCTCAGCCGAGAACGCACTTATTCAGCACTCCTCTGAGCAGAGAAAAGAGCTCACCGTATCCCTACAGCCGCTTTATTATAATAATAATAACTATTATTATTATTATTATTATTATTATTTATTTTCTTCTTTTTTGTTTGTGAGCAGGGTCAGTTCTTCACGCATTCATTCTGCACACTCTGAAAATATCATAATACGCTGCAGTATATATTGGCTAAGGTTTCTCAAATGAAAAAAAGTTTGAATAATTTGGGTTGGGATTCCAGTGTATGGGTGGTCGGGGCCGTACCCTGTATGATATAGCTGTTATAATGTGCGCGCCCTGCTGAGTTGTACAAAAGCACGCTTTGTGAAGAGGCCTGATTTAGATGCAGTGTTCTGCAGATGGTACTTCCTCATGAAAGATTCATTGGACATTGATACATGGGGCACAGCCCTCCCTTTGATTCCCACAGACGCGGCGGTTCTGTCTCTGTTTGTGTGTTTTAAAATTCAGCACACATTCAGAAAATCTGATTCCAATGGTACCTGGCCACCAAACATAACTACCATATCTTAACCAATCAAAGTCAGACATGTGGAGTCACATGACCCTGTCAGCGAGATGAGAGATGGAGAAGCCATAGGTGTGTTTTTGTGAGTGTGTGTGTGTGTGTGTGTGTGTGTATTTGTTTGTGTGTGGGAGACAGAGAGAGAGAGAGTGTGCATGCATGAGAGAGTGTATATGACACAAATAGTGAGATGGACAGTTTGTGTGAAAGAAAGAGGTAGTGTGTATGTGTGTGTGTTTGTTTTTACACACAATCTTTATTACACAATTAGTGACTTACACAAAAAAACACATGGGGGTGTATTTCACTCAGGTTACTCTAGCAATGATGCACCCAACTTCACCAATGCATTTTCAGGAACCTCAAGACAGCAGGCAGGTAAAGCCAGTAAAAGGTGCATTGTCTTTAAAGGTGAGCTGGGCCATCTCCTCACATCACCTAGCAACCCCCAGACAATGGAAGGGAGGGCATTGTGCAATAATTCCATGTGATTGACAGGGTGACTAGCCAATAAGGATGCAGGAAGGCCCTCCAGGTCATTGATAACTTTTATAATCTTTTTTTGGGCTCAGTACCTTTAAATCCACTCGAACCTGGAGATTGCTTTGTAATCCTTTGATATTATCATCCAGATTATAATAATCTGCATTAAATTTCCATTTTGAAGAGCATGGAACAGTGGTGGATTAGTGTAACAATAACCCAGCTACAGCAGGTCAGGAATACTCAAGATCACACAAATCTATCTCATGCGAAGATGTCTCTCTTTGTGTGTGATACTGTAGAGGCACATCTGGGTGAAACATTGACCTTTGAACTTTTGACATTTTTGATCACTCTGAAAGCTAATTCAATAGATGATCAAAGCAAAAGGATTTCAAGCACTGTTACAATATTTTCTGAAAAAAAATAAAAGGTTTCGTTTAAAATACGCACACTATAACGCATACAAAACATGAAGGAAAATCAAAATAAGCACAAAATTCACAGACACAAACGCACCAGAATGCTGAATCTGACTGGGCCCGCTTGTTTTTCCAGAATGCCAGAGTTAATGGTGTTGTTGTACTCGTGAAATTCAGCCAGTGAAATCGGGGCGCCAGATTGGAGTGCGTGGCTGATTGCGATGATTCAGACTCTTCATTAATCTGGTCCCTAAAGGACAATCAGCTGCAGACGTCCCTATGCGTCCATCTTGGCCCTGAGGGAGGAAGAGGAGGAAGAGGAGGAAGAGGAGGCGCGTTCCCAGGTCACAACAATGGCCGCCACTCCGCTTTCAGATGCTTCCTTTCTTCCTGATAAAAGGCTGGTAAAAGAGCAGCCCACAGAAAGCACATGCGCTATAGATGTGTTATACATGTGTTATAGATGTGTTATAGATGTATAACGCTGATTTGGTAATGTCTTATAAAGAGGTATGGCATTGTATTATATTGGTGTAATACGGATGTATAATGTGCTATGTAGGTGTTATATACGTGAGATAATGTGTAATATATTACATGTGTGCCACGTAATATAGTTGTAATATGAGTTAGGTAATGTGTAAGCATCACTTAATTTCCCAGATATTAGGAATTAACGATAAGAAGGTTGTTATGGATCTCAGCCGACCTGAACCGCACCTGTACCCTCTGCGAGATTAGCCTGGGCTTTAGTTACCAAAACAACCCCATCATCAAAAAACTACTCCCAGTGCTCCAACACACCATGATGTCAGACCGCCTCCTACTTGTGCCGACCCCCTGAAAATTTTCCTTCCATCAGCATTCTGGCATACCAGATTTACAGCATTCCGGATCCCCCTCCGGGATCTCTGTGCCCCCTCCCCACCGGCCACGCAGTGCATGAAAGGGCTTGTGGGTAATCAATTGGGCGAGTTGGCTGTAACCGACTCATTTTCAGCCTCAGTGGCCTGGGGGGGTCTGACAGGGAACTGGGGGGAAGGAGGGGGAGTGGGGGGGGATTTCGGCAGGCTGGTCAGCGGACCAGGTGGTGGGGGGGTTGGTCAGCTTTACATTGACCCCAGGGCCCCTCTCCAGCTGTGTCCCTCAGGCCTGAGTTAGAGGCCTCTCTCTGAAAAAGGAAAACTGAAAAAAGAAGAAGCAGAGAGGTGATGTAGGTGTCCACGGAACTGTTTGGAAAAGTAACTTCACAAACAGCACAGCTACGTCATACCTGTAATACAGGTAAGGCTTGGCTGCTTTGTCCCCAGCCCTGACTGCAGGATCTGCCTACACAGGTAATTTATCTCATCTGGATTTGCTGGTCTGAACCAGTTGCTATATTTAAGGAGGAAAACGAGCAGACCCTGGTTTTTGCTCAATTGCCTGTCTCTCCAGCACCAGGGCTGAAGCTGAGGTGTACTACCTTACACATTGAACCACTCATTAGACATTAGAAATATTCTAGTATTGTACTATGTTTAGGAATTTGGAGATGTTCCCTCAGCAGTCACAGGTCACAGATAGGTAGTATGACTCAGGGCCAGGATTGCTTATACAAAGTGAATATGACTGGCTGACTCTAAAAGAGGGAGAGCCAATCAAAACAATTCAACCTGCTCATTAGAATCATATTACTGAGTTTTCAGGGACATACACAGCTATCCAGTCTCTTTTGTGCATGTGGGTGTAGTGCAGGCGACCTCTAAATAAAGAGGTCCCATCAATCATTTTCCAGACAGGGTTAAAAAAAAACAAATCGCCATGGAGTGTAACTCTGTTCAGACATGTTTTGTACTTTTTTATTGCCAGCCATGAAACACTTTGGTAAATACTTCACAAGGAAATTAAAGAAGAAAAAAAGATTAATAAATAACCCTTTCCCAATATAAAAATATATTTGCAATTAAGCAGTTGAAAATCAAAGCAATATGTGCGATGATTAATATTTTAACAGCATGGAATTTTTTTATAGCCCGGTTAATTGAATACCTTATCTATACTGTACAGATGCTTCATAACTATAAAATGTTTCACATTACAGATAACTGCACTAGAGAACCTCAGTGAAGCGTTCAGAAATATAATTAAGTTTAGGGAAAATAAACCAACACTTTCTCTTTTCTCCTCATTCAAAGCTTTATCTAAAATGAACCTACATCAACAAAATAATAAATAATAAAATAATAAATACCCTGACTCACCAACTTGAGAGCAGCAGGAAGAGGAAAATTCGATCAAAAAAAATAAATAAATAAAATTCCTCATTATTGGAAATATATTACCTTTGGAGGGTGGATCTCTCAAATTCTCTTTTATGAATATCGATGTAAGCCAGGAGAAAATGGCTGACTAAACCTGGGATCCCTGGTCAGCTTTATTGGATGGTTGTCACCTTACTCAACATGACCAATGCCTGTGGCTAATTCTCTCCTTGGGCTGCAGGCGGAGGCTGGGATCGTATCGGACTGACTCATTAATTCAGTGAACTGATTGCTTGATTGTGTATTGTCATCTCCATCCGGAAAATTTGCCTTCTATCTCACAAAAATCAGACAATATGACAATATGGCAATATGAACATATAAATACCATGTATCAATACAGAATCACAAAGCAAACCAGGACATGAGCCGTTGCATCAGTCTCTCTAATGATAACCTATTAAACATTATCAAATGTTATTAAATGTTTTTTGTATAACATTACAAATCTGAATGCTTATTGGAAGGGCTCTGGTCTTCTACATAGCCTGCGAAATGCAAAGCCAGTCTTCTAAGTTCCCTTTTTACGCCTCCCTTGATAAGCTGCAATCAACTGATTTGCTTAGCAAGGTTTGATTGACAGATGACCTGAGCATTAACACTGTACTTTGACTGAGAAGAATTATAATTAAAATACTGAAGAAGGTTCACCATGCTTGCCCTCTCATTACTTAGATTTCAGCGCAAGGCAGCCGTACAGGAATCCAGAGAGAAAACTAAATAACCACATGTTAAAAAATGACCAAAGGCAAACATCAAACAGCCAGGCTCCACCCTCAGTTGAGAGTTCACCAAGAGCCCGAGAATAACTGCTGAGCAAGCGAAGCTCCCAGCTGCTCCTGTACATCACATTGTATTGCAGTCATTTAGCAGATGCTCTTATGCAGAGCTGCTTAAAATGTGAGCGATCACATGAGCGATTAACATGAGCTATAATACTGCTAGCCCTGGCTAAAAACGCTCCCCGCACTAGCAAGAATACAGTATGAACACCACTGCAGCACTGAAACAAGGTAACTGTGCTGACCCGAACTGCAACAGAAACCCAGAACATTCACAATGAACCCAGATAGTAAAACATCCCTCGTGTGGTTTCAGGCAGAAGGCTGTTCAGAGCAGTGATTCTTGATGCGCAGATTTCAGGAAGCATGTGCAGATTTCAGGAAGTATGTGCAGATTTCAGGAAGCACGCGCAGATTTCAGGAAGCACGCGCAGATTTCAGGAAGCATGCGCAGATTTCAGGAAGCATGTGCAGATTTCAGGAAGTATGTGCAGATTTCAGGAAGTATGCGCAGATTTCAGGAAGTATGCGCAGATTTCAGGAAGTATGTGCAGATTTCAGGAAGAATGCGCAGATTTCAGGAAGCATGTGCAGATTTCAGGAAGCATGCGCAGATTTCAGGAAGCATGCGCAGATTGTGCAGCAGAATGGTGAGAGTGGGAAGCTTCGGAGGGCTGTGGCAGGGTGGAGAGTTTATGTTATCGCAAAGGCGTCATGAGTTTTACATAGGCAGCATGGCCGATCTGGCAGGCAAGCCATGTTTCCTGGATGTAATTTGAGAGCAGCATTAAGTGTAAGTTTTTCGGTAAGTGCTTCTGGAGGAGAGCGGCATTAAGTGAAGGTTTAACGGTAAGTGCGTCTGTAGGAGAGCAGTAAACAGTGTTTAATCAACAGGTGGTTTTCTGCATTTCCTGTGCTCTGCGCTCAAGGCTGTTTCTGTACTCTTGAAAAACAATGGTTTTACTTGTTTATCTCATATCCCCCCCCCACTCTTCTGTCCGTCTTCACTGTGGCCCACAGCCTTCCTTCCTTTGTCATAATGGGGCCCTGAGCCAGGCTCTCAACCTGAATTTCTTCAGAAAAACAGCAGTTTTCATATGAAGGACAATCAATTTAAGTGACAGCTATGTACCTCACTGCCCAACAACGGTAAAGCAATGATGTAATGTCACATGAGCCACATCTATGTGCTGATTGGCTGGCAGCCTGCGCACCTCAGTACGAGAGCAGTCCTCTATCCACTCGGTTCGCCCTCTCTTTGTCTGTGTCAGACAAATGAAAGCATTTGGGCCGTTAGTCACACAAAGAGTTTCCCTTGTTTTTTTCTTTTTTTTTTTTGGTTATGGCGACCTTTTCGCAGACATCGTGCTGCCATTATTCTGATGTCCTCATGAGGAAGGGTTCGCAGCTGATTTTATTACCACAGTGGAACGCAGTGGAGCAGCGGTTTCTTTCGCTTTGTTTTATTTTGTTATGGAGGTTCAGCCTCATGTTTCCTTGTCATGCCGCAGACGTGATGTCATCAGGCTTCAAATCAAATCACAGAATTTAAGGGTCCACCCCCCTTGCGGCCCTGTCCACCACCAGAGTTTCCACACAAATGGTATGCACGAGGGTTCAGTCGATGTGTGACCTTCAGCTTGACATCCAGACAAATCCAGGTACAACTTTTGTTTTTTCACAAATCTGATTTAAGTAGCTGGTTCTGGTCTATCACTAAGTAACGTTAAAGAGAACTCTCGCTTGCTTCAGTCAACAGAATATCCAGAGAAATCGTGGCTTTTGTACTCGTTGACAATGGAAACATTTTAGGAAACACCCTGCAGTCTATGTGCCCCACTCGTTTATTTATTTTTCTCTCTAGTTAATGTCATACAATGACGGTAATGCTTCTTTTTACTTTGAATGAGAAAATTCCTCTGTGAATTATGCCCAACATTTCACCATGACAACAGCAACTGTTACATGTGTATAAGTTCAGCTCTAACCCCGCCCTCACCTGATGACATCACAACTGTAACTCTTACAAGCAGCAATAGGGCCATTCTGGTCCCTCCCCCTTTTGATGATATCACAATTAGAACTTTTCTGGCTGTTCTGTAACTCAGTGTCACCAAAGGTGAATATCTGAGACTATTTAATTGGTAATGAAATGTTGTTAATGGTTATTCTGAATATTATGGGATAAAAGTTATTCATATGAGAGAAGCCGGTGAGCAGGAAGCCCAAAAATGGCACACACACACACACACACACGCTCTCTCTCTCTCTCACACACACACACACACACACTCTCTCTCTCTCTCACACACACACACACACACACACACACGCACACAAATGGTCACCACAGTATGTAAATGTTATCTTTCATACAATTCATTGTTACTTCCTGATCTTTCCTGGTGTGAAAGGAATACCTCATTCTCGTGCAAAGCATGGGTGCTTTTTGGGAGGAAAGGCAATAAAAGTAAAACAAACAGTCAACTGCCAAATGAATAAAATAAATAAAAGATGTCGCGAAGCGTTACCGTGACGATGGCAGCCCCCCCACCCCCCATGGGGCCCATGCCCCATCCACAGTGCCTCCTGCAGGCCCTTTGAGGAGGTGCGGTTCCCCTTCCCACTCAAAGGCCCTGGTGTCAGCCCCCTGGAGAGGCTCTGTCGCCATGGCGATCTGCACGACTCCCTGCCAGCGGCGCGCTTGGATACGGCCGGGGAGAGGATCAAAGCCGGAAAGCCTTCTCCCGGGTTCGATTATGCATGAGGAGGCACAGGAACTGGCTGTTTGGGAGGCACTAAGTCAGCGCCTGAAATTAATTTTAGGTTCCCCTGCAGAGGGAAATCAGAAAGGGAAAAAAAGTGTTCTGGCTGGACGTGTCAAAAAGTTTCTACCCAAGTAGCTGGAACGGTAAGAGGGGTCTGCCTGTCTGTAAGGGTTTGTGTCAGTCACGCAGAACTCTACGATAACAGAGCAATAACATGAACAAATGGCTGTGATCTGATGAGTCTGGATGCAGACTGTATAGTTTGTAACTTATTAAATTTGTTTCCCACATATTAAAAAGTTTTCTTCATATTGGAATTATTCTGTTTTTGAAACGTCTTTGTTTTTAAAGAGATTGTGTGTTCCATAAGGAGACAAAGGGATTTAAGTAAGCAGAAATGTACTTCAGGTTTCGGTGCAAGCTTTTCACAAAATCTTTCTTTTATTGCACACTAAACAGAAACAGAGACGGAAACGTAATTAAAATGGCTCTATAAACCGCCCATGTGTGCAGCACAAGCCTATAGGCTTCACACTAGAGCTTAGCACTAGCGACAGCTGAAATCGCCGGCCTGTATTAACCATCGACACACCGTTCGCTGAGGCTGAACGCACCGGCTGGAAAAAGGATACACTCTCTGCTTTGCCGGGCGCTCCAAGGCTCCTGCCTTTTCAAGGGGATTTTTCTTTTAATAAATGCAAGGCATGGTACCTCAGCTCTCCTCTGTATACTTAATAAAAGATTCTGTGTAGCACCAAAACTGTGTTCATTACCAAAACAGAAGGGAACCTATTTAGCTCCATATTGCACCATATAGCCTTAATTAAGAGCAGCATTACTTGAAGTTCTCTGTGGGAAAAGTTAATTCATTCTATTCTATTCTATTCTATTCTATTCTATTCTATTCTATTCTATTCTATTCTATTCTATTCTATTCTATTCACTGTCAATGGTTTTATACTACACCAAATCTTCCCATGCTTCCCTATACTTCACCATTTATGCTTCTACAGTACGAAATGTTTCCAAAACAGGTCTTTATAATTACAAAATAGGTTGCTGTATGACTACGAGCAGAGAGACCCTGTGGAACCCTTTTTTCTCAGAGCGTAATCAGGGTACGCCTGTGCCGCCGTAAGCCGCTGAGCCCCCAGCAGCTATGGCGCATCTGACAGGTTCAGGTGAATTAACCCGCACTGGCGCATTTTCAACAGCCAGGAATTAACCTGCATTTGAAATAACCCCCCTTAAAAACTCCTGTATAATCTTCAGACACGGTGACATAACCGCAAAAACCCTGAGTTTGTTCTCCTGTTTTATTTTTTACTTTTTTTCTTGCTTCATGGGAAATTGAAATGTAATTAACCCCCCCGTGCTGGAGAATTCCATTACGCGCGGGTGTTCTGGCGATCCGCGATCCACGGCAGCGCACGGGGGTGTCACAGCCTGTCAAACACGACGAGCCGCATCTTAAACCAAACTTCCAATTTCCCTCCCGCTATCTCCGCTATCTCCGCGCATCTCCAGTGAAGCCGGAAATTGATAGAGGTGCGGTTGCGGGGAGAGGTAAGGAGCGTTACGGGTTTCATAGGGTATTTGTTAGATTTAAATTACCTGTAAGTCATGGGAGGGGGATACGGGTGCTTGTTTGGGGGAGATGGGAGACGGGATGTGGCGCTGGGGGGGGGGCTTGAGATGATTTTAGCGTTCCTAAACTGAAAAACGCACAGCTCGCCACGCAGGAATGACATTTTCAGGCCCGCTACCGTGAACACAAATGTCGCCACGGCAACCCCTAAAGGAATACTACCGATGGCACAACTCAGCAGGATACTCAATTAGGAGCACTTTCATGATCAAGCGTTCATTTCCGCCGGGAAACAGGAAATGTTTCTGCGGCCTTTTCGTGCCGTAGGTTGTTGAGAGGCGGCTCTCGGCGGCGGCTCGTTTAGTGTCGGCTCTCGGTGATGGCTCTCGGTGGCGGCTCTTGGTGGCGGCTCGTTGAGCGGTGGCTCTTGGTGGCAGCTCGTTGAGCGGCAGCTCTCGGTGGCCGCTTGTTTAGTGGCGCCTCTTGGTGGCGGCTCGTTCAGTGGCGCCTCTCGGTGGTGGCTCGTTGAGTGGCAGGTCTTGGTGGCGGCTTGTTGATCGACAGGTCTTGGTGGCGGCTCTTGGTGGCGGCTCTCGGTGGCGGCTTGTTGAGCGGCGGTCTTGGTGGCGGCTTGTTGAGCGGCAGGTCTTGGTGGCGGCTCGTTGAGTGGCAGGTCTTGGTGGCGGCTCTCGGTGGCGGCTCTTGGTGGCGGCTTGTTGAGCGGCAGGTCTTGGTGGCGGCTTGTTGAGCGGCAGTTCTTGGTGGCGGCTCGTTAGCGGCAGTCTTAGTGGCGGCTCTCGGGCGGCTCGTTGATCGGGCGGCGCTCTGGGTGATGGCCGTCTCCTCGTCCAGCATCATCTTTGGCAGCAGGTGCTTTGCGAGCAGGAAGGATGGGAAACGGGGAAAGAAAAAAAGCCTTTTGTTTCCCAGTTCCCCTGGCAGCCGTGCGGACAGATGTCCCCATTCCGCTGGTTCTTTTCTGAGGCTCGTTGGGATGTCACCATTTAGGCACACGGCCATTCCCCCCCACCTCCCCCGGGCTTTTTGTCCTGAGCGGACAGTTCTGGAAAGAAGGGCAACCCGCGGAACACGGTGACATCACCAGGGAGACGCAGCTGAATGCCGTAGTGACAGACGGCCGTGAATACCCTAACATTCTTTCAAACATCCTCACACGGTGCACAAACATTACAAGGTCATAAATATTACAGAAAACATATGGAAAAACATGCGAGTGTGTGTGTGTGTGTAAGTGAGTGTGTGAGTGAGTGAGTGTGTGTGTAAGTGTGTGCGTGTAAATCACAGACACAGGCTATTTGGTTGGCGTCTCCCTGTTTAAAGCTTATGAATCTGAATGTGATTTTTAAACGATGTTAGACAGGAA
>JAFBMS010002690.1:0-25699 GCA_019788955.1 Albula glossodonta
GGAGTTCTCCCACGCGCCATGGGGCCAGCCAGTAGGGGCCCAACAGAAGCGGGGGGAAGTTGGAAAGGGGGAGGGGGGTCACAGCGGGTAGCTGCCCGAGCTGCCCGAGTTTTGCTGCTTTTAAAAAAAAATCAATAAAGTCTCTGCTAACCTGATCCCTTGTGTTTTGGTTGTTCGTGTGGGTGGGTCCCAGTACCTGTGTTGGGAGGGTCATCGGGGGGCGCTACTGTGACTCCCGACAGTTTGACACCAAAAAATTCTATTTTTTACATTAAATGAACGGTGCTTAGCTGTATTATCCATCCGTGCAAGAAAAAATTGCCAGGGATGATTGGAAAGGAAGTTACAGGTGTTAGTACACAATAAAATTATCAAAATGAGTACAACAACCATGTTGTTAATGAAGAGACGGATCCCATGCTCGCAGTTTAAGACAGGTACTTTACTTAAACAGCCAGCCGTGGGAACACAAGCATGGAGCAAAATGTTCAATGATTACAATGAGTGGACAACATTTATACAGTTTAAGGTAGATACATTTGCATGTGATGGCTCAGATATGGTAATGGGGAAACTTAAGTTCCGCAGACAGCAGATACCAGGTCGTTAACAGGAGGCGCCATTTGGCCCTGGTCAGATGCGGCAACATTCCTTTGTAATTCCAATACACATTCTCAAACACAGTGCCGCTCCCCAAAAACTGTATCCCAACAGTCCCTCCTGTTTGACCCAACATACCTCGTGTACTGAGGTCAACTTTAAAATTAACTTCTTAAACAAAAAAATATGTATTACAACCATGACTATATGAGTGACGATATCTTAACATTAACCACAGGCCTGAAACCCCCTTAGAGCAAGCCTATTAGCAACAGTGGCAAGGAAAAACTTCCGCATTAGCAGGAAGAAACCTTGAGCAGAACCCGGCTCAGAGGGGAAGCCCATCTGCTTCTGGCTGGCACTGGGCACACTATGAGAAGTATAGACACAAGCATAACATGGCAACCAAATGATATGTTAAAACTGTGAGTATGAGAACGCTGTGACCGACTGTGCATACAGTATATAGGGATTCTTTTGAAACCTATAGTGATGACCGCATGTTAATTATGATTATATTCATCATATACTCAGCCTAATGCTGAGTACAGGCACTTTTACTGACATGGTTAAAAGAAACAAAATGAAAAAGACAATGAACATAAATGGCCCATACACGCACACATCCACACGCACACATGAACAATGAAAATGACATTAATAGTGAAAGATGCAAAATGTGGTGTTGCATCTTCCAAGATGTTTATAATGATGTGTCCAGAATCCTTGTCAGTGAAGAATTGTCCTTGTTGTGGAAGAACGTCCAGAATGTACTGATGGGGAGAGGTTTACAGCACCTCACCCAAATTACCCTCAGCTCAGGGTATTTCCTGCTCCTTGGGTCCTCAGATTGTCTAAAATGGGGAGAGGTTGCTAGCACATCACCCATGTAGCCCCGACTTCATTTCGGAGTCCCCTATGCTTTCATGTCATTGTTGAAAGAGGGGAAGTCGTCCATACTTCCCCCCTGGCTGTGGCTCCACTTCAAAGGGTGTCCTTGCTGAAGTCTTCATCCGAGGATTTGTTGCAGGATTGATGAGATTGTAGGTGTGAGTGCTTGTCACCCTCCTGTTGTTCACCCATCAGCGCTATTAACAGTCTGGTTTGAGTGACCATGGTCAAAAGTCAGGAATTTAAAAACTGCCAATTCAGTCAGGCCTGACATTCAAATTTTTTACCTTTATATTAAATGTAATTCTTTTAATCATTAGTTTGATTTTTACATTATAATTATTGGTTTTACACATGCTATATTTTTTATAAACCTATTTTTTATATTTTTTATACTCCCCCCTTTTCTTATCTGGGTAACTGAAAACAGGAAACCCAGAGAAAACCGTTTAAGAATGAGAAATATTGTGTCTAAATTATATAAACTATATATTTATTTCAAGCTCAATAGTTCCTTACAGCCCTTAATCACAAACTCAAGTATTTCTATTGTTATGCCAGCACTCTCCCAACTCAGGTTAATGAATCAACACAGATAAACCATTGTCATGCTCGACTCGAGATGCCAGAAACACGACGAGATATAAACTAAGAATTCCCATTCTACTTAATTCAAAACCCGAAACAGAAGCACCAGCACAAAACCGAAACACTACAACACTTTGCACAGATCAAACGCAAAGTGCAATCCTACATTGAAGGGCGTGTAAAGACACTATTGCTATATAATGTTATTTAAGGAATTGTGGATGGCCAGCAAAACAACCAGTTAACCTCATGATTGGTAGCACAAATCCATTCCATGAGGAAGTATTGGCTAGCCAAACATGATGACAATAGCGAGACGCCATAACTACAAACATTAAACAAAACTACTCGGTTATTGTATTGATGTGTCTGTAAGAAGATTTGCGTAATCTTTTACAACCAACTGGGCCTACCAGTCGCCGTCAAACAAGTATCACAATTAGCGGGAACAGCTCTTGCTGCCTCCAGGGGAGAGAAGTACCTGTTACATTCACATCACCCTGTTAAACACCGAAAATCTTGTTTCCATACCACCCGCGATTGCTACTTATTGTGACGCTAATACCGATAGACCAAAACTATTTGCGAGTTGTTGCATGTTGATAGCAGTAATTCAAAGCGTCTGCAACTTTAAAGTTACTGCCGGTATACCTTGCCACCACAATTCCGTATGTATACTAATCTATAGCCACAGCATGTAGATGCAAATAAACCCCATTTGTAGGATAAACGGTTTCGAATACGAAATATTCCAAACTTTCTATTTTACGCTTTACAAATTTCCTATGATCTTCGCAAGCACTATACTTTTATCGGGGGATTTATTATATTATTTCATTTATAATATTATTACAGGACAGATACTTATTTAGCGCACCACTAAATCGTAAAGGACTGCCCAGGGTTTATATATATTTTAAGCATGTCATAGCTTTTTATATATGACAATTATATTTAATAATGTTGTATAATAAAATATGATTATAAATTCACGTTTGGTCAGTACAAAACATTGAATTAACAAGACAACATAAATGACAATGACGCCATCTACTATCTAGGTGACACTTACCACCTAGCTTCCCAGGAACCCGTAAGCACAGCGAAAACTGCGAAAACTAGATTACTGAGGTAGCCACCGGTCCAAACACAAAAAGACAAACGAACATAGACCTCACGATAATCCTTTTCAGAATTATACGCAAGCTTCCCAGGAAGGCTACAGCCTCTCACCTCAGGTACCAATGCCGTCAAAACAATCAGATTGGCGTCAGACACTTTCCTAGGTAGTATCTTAACTCACCTAGTTTCCCAGGAACCAGAGGTCTTACCTGGGCCTTCCATCGGCCAAACACAAAACCTTGTAAATCCTCAAAGGACTTTCATAAGGTAAACAACCCAGGAAGACAATAACCTCATCCCGTGGGTCTCCGATGGGACCAAAAACACAACAGATAACAATTAAAATTATTATTATTTTTATTGTCAGGTTATATATATATGCTAATATTACCATACTTTTTATAATTGTAATAACTATAATAATAGTTGGTATTATCTATTATTATTATTAATTATTATTATTATTATTACTGTAAGTAGTCTATTATTGTTATGTGCTTATACGTATAATTATAAATTAGTTATGAATGAGGGTACCCTTCTATCGGCTAGCACACAACAAATAAACAACATAAAGACAACATAAAGACAGTGGCGTGATTCCTGGTAGTTGTGGCTACAGTCCCACTAACTCACCATTTGACCTCCTCCCGGGCACAAACAAAACCCTTGCCTCTCAACTACAAGTACACAACGGCAAGTCCTCCCAAACCTCCGCAAAATATTTTACCCAGATCCCCTGGGTACCTCCCGGTGGGTCAACCTGAATCTACGCCGGACAAAAAGCATGCTTGCCCCGGGACCTACACACTGTAGCTTGCCCAGTCCCACCCGGGTTTACCCCAATCGGACCAAACATAAAACAGAAAACATAAATCAAAACAACTTGGCGTCCTCCCGAACTGCCCCAAGTTGTCCAACCCAGATCCCCTGGGTATTCAAACACAAAATCTTGGCGTCCTCCCAAACTGCCCCAAGATAACCAATCCCAGATCCCCTGGGTATTAAATCATAAAATAATCTTGGCGTCCTCCCGAACTGCCCCAAGATAACCAACCCCAGATCCCCTGGGTATTAAATCATAAAACAACCCTGGCGTCCTCCCGAACTGTCCCAAGACGTCACACAAAACAACCTTGGAGTCCTCCCGAACATCCACAAGGTGTCCCGCCCAGATCCCCTGGGCCTCCGATGGGGTTGAAACAATAGACAACGTTTAAACAAGAAAAAAAATTCAAACGATCTAGACTATTATAACGAAACAGCACGAACCATACGAATGGACAATTTAAACTGACCAGACTATCCGAATGGACAGATTAAACAGGACGAACAAAACATCAGATGAGTGACGAATTTCAAACAAACTTTAAACTTGACAAACTTAAATAAAATGACGACATCTATCATAATATACACATTCAACAAGAAACACAGTCTTTAACTACGATCACGGAGTTCCGCTCAACATATAGAACCGGATTCGTACCACTAGGTAGAGTGCTCAAGCTCCTACAAGTCTATCTCTTGCGATTATGTTAACTATGAGATAGTAACATCAACATACTCACCTCGCTTCAGAAGACGGGAGACCAGAAGGAAATTCGAGACAAACTCTACCCTGCTTGCAGTGCCAAATTGTTAGTACACAATAAAATTATCAAAATGAGTACAACAACCATGTTGTTAATGAAGAGACGGATCCCATGCTCGCAGCTGAAGACAGGTACTTTACTTACACAGCCGGCCGTGGGAACACAAGCATGGAGCAAAATGTTCAATGATTACAATGAGTGGACAACATTTATGCAGTTTATGGTAGATACATTTGCATGTGATGGCTCAGATATGGTAATGGGGAAACCTAAGTTCCGCAGACAGCAGATACCAGGTCGTTAAAAGGAAGCGCCATTTGGCCCTGGTCAGATGCGACAACATTCCTTTGTAATTCCAATACACATTCTCAAACACAGTGCCGCTCTCCAAAAACTGTATACCAACACAGGCATATATATGAGACAGTAAAAATAAAAAAAAGACATAAGGCTATAGCCTTATGTCCAAAATGAGGAAAAATGGTTTGACACCAAAAAATTCTATTTTCTTACATTAAATGAAAGCTACTTAGCTGTATTATCCATCCATGCAAGAGAAAATTGCCAGGGATTATTGGAAAGGAAGTTAGAGGCATATATGTGAGTCGGTAATGATCAAAAAAGACATAAGGCTATACCCTTATGTCCAAAATGAGGAAAAATGGTTTGACACCAAAAAATTCTATTTTTTTTTACATTAAATGAAAGCTACTTAGCTGTATTATCCATCCGTGCAAGAAAAAATTGCCAGGGATTATTGGAAAGGAAGTTAGAGGCATATATGTGAGTCGGTAATTTTGGCCTTATGTCCAAAATGAGGAAAAATGGTTTGACACCAAAAAATTCTATTTTTTGCATTAAATGAAAGCTACTTAGCTGTATTATCCATCCGTGCAAGAAAAAATTGACAGGGATTATTGGAAAGGAAGTTACAGGCATATATATGAGACAGTAAAAATGAAAAAAGACATAAGGCTATAGCCTTATGTCCAAAATGAGGAAAAATGGTTTGACACCAAAAAATTCTATTTTTTTACATTAAATGAAAACTACTTAGCTGTATTATAATTCCCTGCAAAAAAAAATTGCCAGGGAATATTGGAAAGGAAGTTACAGGCATATATATGAGACAGTAAAAATAAAAAAAAAACATAAGGCTATAGCCTTATCTCCAAAATGAGGAAAAATGGTTTGACACCAAAACATTGTATGTTTTTTTACATTAACTGAAAGCTACTTAGCTGTATTATCCATCCGTGCAAGAAAAAATTGCCAGGGATTATTGGAAAGGAAGTTAGAGGCATATATGTGAGTCGGTAATGATCAAAAAAGGCATAAGGCTGTAGCCTTATGTCCAAAATGAGGAAAAATGGTTTGACACCAAAACATTCTATTTTTTTTACATTAAATGAAAGCTACTTAGCTGTATTATCCATCCGTGCAAGAAAAAATTGCCAGGGATTATTGGAAAGGAAGTTACAGGCATATATATGAGACAGTAAAAATGAAAAAAGTCATAAGGCTATAGCCTTATGTCCGAAATGAAGGAAAATGGTTTGACACCAAAAAATTCTATTTTTTTACATTAAATGAAAACTACTTAGCTGTATTATAATTCCCTGCAAAAAAAATTGCCAGGGATTATTGGAAAGGAAGTTACAGGCATATATATGAGACAGTAAAAATAAAAAAAAAAACATAAGGCTATAGCCATATGTCCAAAATGAGGAAAAATGGTTTGACACCAAAAAATTCTATGTTTTTTTACAGTAACTGAAAGCTACTTAGCTGTACTATCCATCCGTGCAAGACAAAATTGCCAGGGATTATTGGAAAGGAAGTTACAGGCATATATATGAGACAGTAAAAATGAAAAAAGACATAAGGCTGTAGCCTTATGTCCAAAATGAGGAAAAATGGTTTGACACCAAAAAATTCAATTTTTTTACATTAAATGAAAGCTACTTAGCTGTATTATCCATCCGTGGAAGAGAAAATTGCCAGCGATGATTGCAAAGGAAGTTACAGGCATATATGTGAGTCGGTAATGATCAAAAAAGACATAAGGCTATAGCCTTATGTCCAAAATGAGGAAAAATGGTTTGACACCAAAAAATTCTATTTTTTTACATTAAATGAAAGCTACTTAGCTGTATTATCCATCTGTGCAAGAAAAAATTGCCAGCGATGATTGCAAAGGAAGTTAGAGGCATATATGTGAGTCAGTAATGATCAAAAAAGACATAAGGCTATGGCCTTATGTCCAAAATGAGGAAAAATGGTTTGACACCAAAAAATTCTATGTTTTTTTACAGTAACTGAAAGCTACTTAGCTGTACTATCCATCCGTGCAAGAAAAAATTGCCAGGGATTATTGGAAAGGAAGTTAGAGGCATATATGTGAGTCGGTAATGATCAAAAAAGACATAAGGCTATAGCCTTATGTCCAAAATGAGGAAAAATGGTTTGACACCAAAAAATTCTATTTTCTTACATTAAATGAAAGCTACTTAGCTGTATTATCCATCCGTGCAAGAGAAAATTTCCAGGGATTATTGGAAAGGAAGTTACAGGCATATATGTGACTCGGTAATGATCAAAAAAGACATAAGGTTGTAGCCTTATGTCCAAAATGAGGAAAAATGGTTTGACACCAAAACATTCTATGTTTTTTTACATTAACTGAAAGGTACTTAGCTGTATTATCCATCCGTGCAAGAGAAAATTGCCAGGGATTATTGGAAATGAAGTTAGAGGCATATATGTGAGTCGGTAATGATCAAAAAAGACATAAGGCTATAGCCTTATGTTCAAAATGAGGAAAAATAGTTTGACACCAAAAAATTCTATTTTTTTACATTAAATGAAAGCTACTTAGCTGTATTATCTATCCGTGCAAGAAAAAATTTCCAGGGATTATTGGAAAGGAAGTTACAGGCATATATTAGAAAGTGAAAATCAAAAAAAGACATAAGGCTGTAGCCTTATGTGCAAGATGAGGAAAAATGGTTTGACACCAAAAAATTCTATGTTTTTTTACAGTAACTGAAAGCTACTTAGCTGTACTATCCATCCGTGCAAGACAAAATTGCCAGGGATTATTGGAAAGGAAGTTACAGGCATATATATGAGACAGTAAAAATGAAAAAAGACATAAGGCTGTAGCCTTATGTCCAAAATGAGGAAAAATGGTTTGACACCAAAAAATTCAATTTTTTTACATTAAATGAAAGCTACTTAGCTGTATTATCCATCCGTGGAAGAGAAAATTGCCAGCGATGATTGCAAAGGAAGTTACAGGCATATATGTGAGTCGGTAATGATCAAAAAAGACATAAGGCTATAGCCTTATGTCCAAAATGAGGAAAAATGGTTTGACACCAAAAAATTCTATTTTTTTACATTAAATGAAAGCTACTTAGCTGTATTATCCATCTGTGCAACAGAAAATTGCCAGCAATGATTGCAAAGGAAATTAGAGGCATATATGTGAGTCGGTAATGATCAAAAAAGACATAAGGCTATAGCCTTATGTCCAAAATGAGGAAAAATGGTTTGACACCAAAAAATTCTATGTTTTTTTACAGTAACTGAAAGCTACTTAGCTGTACTATCCATCCGTGCAAGAAAAAATTGCCAGGGATTATTGGAAAGGAAGTTAGAGGCATATATGTGAGTCGGTAATGATCAAAAAAGACATAAGGCTATAGCCTTATGTCCAAAATGAGGAAAAATGGTTTGACACCAAAAAATTCTATTTTCTTACATTAAATGAAAGCTACTTAGCTGTATTATCCATCCGTGCAAGAGAAAATTTCCAGGGATTATTGGAAAGGAAGTTACAGGCATATATGTGACTCGGTAATGATCAAAAAAGACATAAGGTTGTAGCCTTATGTCCAAAATGAGGAAAAATGGTTTGACACCAAAACATTCTATGTTTTTTTACATTAACTGAAAGGTACTTAGCTGTATTATCCATCCGTGCAAGAGAAAATTGCCAGGGATTATTGGAAATGAAGTTAGAGGCATATATGTGAGTCGGTAATGATCAAAAAAGACATAAGGCTATAGCCTTATGTTCAAAATGAGGAAAAATAGTTTGACACCAAAAAATTCTATTTTTTTACATTAAATGAAAGCTACTTAGCTGTATTATCTATCCGTGCAAGAAAAAATTTCCAGGGATTATTGGAAAGGAAGTTACAGGCATATATTAGAAAGTGAAAATCAAAAAAAGACATAAGGCTGTAGCCTTATGTGCAAGATGAGGAAAAATGGTTTGACACCAAAAAATTCTCCTTTTTTTAAATTAAATGAAAGCTACTTAGCTGTATTATCCATCCGTGCAAGACAAAATTGCTAGGGATTATTGGAACGGAAGTTACAGGCATATATATAAGACAGTAAAAATCAAAAAAGTCATAAGGCTATAGCCTTATGTCCAAAATGAGGGAAAATGGTTTGACACGAAAAAATTCTATTTTTTTACATTAAATGGAAGCTACTTAGCTGTATTATCCATCCGTGCAAGAAAAAATTGCCAGGGATTATTGGAACGGAAGTTAGAGGCATATATGTGAGTCGGTAATGATCAAAAAAGACATAAGGCTATAGCCTTATGTCCAAAATGAGGAAAATGGTTTGACACCAAAAAATTCTATTTTTTTACATTAAATGAAAGCTACTTAGCTGTATTATGCATCCATGCAAGAAAAAATTGTCAGCGATGATTGCAAAGGAAGTTAGAGGCATATATGTGAGTCAGTAATGATCAAAAAAGACATAAGGCTATAGTCTTATGTCCAAAATGAAGAAAAATGGTTTGACACCAAAAAATTCTATTTTTTTTACATTAAATGAAAGCTACTTAGCTGTATTATCCATCCGTGCAAGAAAAAATTGCCAGGGATTATTGGAAAGGAAGTTACAGGCATATATATTAGACAGTAAAAATCAAAAAAGCCATAAAGCTATAGCCTTATGTCCAAAATGAGGAAAAATGGTTTGACACCAAAAAATTCTATTTTTTTACATTAAATGAAAGCTACTTAGCTGTATTATCGATCCGTGCAAGAAAAAGTTGTCAGCGATGATTGCAAAGGAAGTTAGAGGCATATATGTGAGTCAGTAATGATCAAAAAAGACATAAGGCTATACCCTTATGTCCAAGATCAGGAAAAATGGTTTGACACAAAAAAATTCTACTTTTTTTACATTAAATGAAAGCTACTTAGCTGTATTATCCATCCGTGCAACAAAAAATTGCCTGCTTTGATTGGAAAGGAAGTTACAGGCATATAAATATGAGTCGGTAATGGTCAAGAAAGACATAAGGCTATACCCTTATGTCCAAGATCAGGAAAAATGGTTTGACACCAAAAAATTCTACTTTTTTTAAATTAAATGAAAGCTACTTAGCTGTATTATCCATCCGTGCAAGACAAAATTGCCAGGGATTATTGGAACGGAAGTTACAGGCATATATGTGAGTCGGTAATGATCAAAAGAGACATAAGGCTATAGCCTTATGTCCAAAATGAGGAAAAATGGTTTGACACCAAAAAATTCTATTTTTTTTACATGAAATGAAAGCTACTTAGCTGAATTATCCATCCGTGCAAGAAAAAATTGCCAGGGATTATTGGAAAGGAAGTTAGAGGCATATATGTGAGTCGGTAATGATCAAAAAAGACATCAGGCCATAGCCTTATGTCCAAAATGAGGAAAAATGGTTTGACACCAAAACATTGTATGTTTTTTTACATTAAATGAAAGCTACTTAGCTGTATTATCATTCCCTGCAACAAAAAATTGCCAGCGATGATTGCAAAGGAAGTTAGAGGCATATATGTGAGTCGGTAATGATCAAAAAAGACATAAGGCTATAGCCTTATGTCCAAAATGAAGAAAAATGGTTTGACACCAAAAAATTCTATTTTTTTTTAAATTAAATGAAAGCTACTTAGCTGTATTATCATTCCCTGCAACAAAAAATTGCCAGCGATGATTACAAAGGAAGTTAGAGGCATATATGTGAGTCGGTAATGATCAAAAAAGACATAAGGCTATAGCCTTATGTCCAAAATGAAGAAAAATGGTTTGACACCAAAAAATTCTATTTTTTTACATTAAATGAAAGCTACTTAGCTGTATTATCATTCCCTGCAACAAAAAATTGCCAGTGATGATTGCAAAGGAAGTAAGAGGCATATATGTGAGTCGGTAATGATCAAAAAAGACATAAGGCTATAGCCTTATGTCCAAAATGAGGAAAAATGGTTTGACACCAAAAAATTCTATTTTTTTACATTAAATGAAAGCTACTTAGCTGTATTATCCATCCGTGCAACACAAAATTGCCAGCGATGATTGCAAAGGAAGTTAGAGGCATATATGTGAGTCGGTAATGATCAAAAAAGACATAAGGCTATAGCCTTATGTCCAAAATGAAGAAAAATGGTTTGACACCAAAAAATTCTATTTTTTTTTAAATTAAATGAAAGCTACTTAGCTGTATTATCATTCCCTGCAACAAAAAATTGCCAGCGATGATTACAAAGGAAGTTAGAGGCATATATGTGAGTCGGTAATGATCAAAAAAGACATAAGGCTATAGCCTTATGTCCAAAATGAAGAAAAATGGTTTGACACCAAAAAATTCTATTTTTTTACATTAAATGAAAGCTACTTAGCTGTATTATCATTCCCTGCAACAAAAAATTGCCAGTGATGATTGCAAAGGAAGTAAGAGGCATATATGTGAGTCGGTAATGATCAAAAAAGACATAAGGCTATAGCCTTATGTCCAAAATGAGGAAAAATGGTTTGACACCAAAAAATTCTATTTTTTTACATTAAATGAAAGCTACTTAGCTGTATTATCCATCCGTGCAACACAAAATTGCCAGCGATGATTGCAAAGGAAGTTACAGGCATATATGTGAGTCGGTAATGATCAAAAAAGACATAAGGCTATAGCCTTATGTCCAAAATGAGGAAAAATGGTTTGACACCAAAAAATTCTATTTTTTTACATTAAATGAAAGCTACTTAGCTGTATTATCCATCTGTGCAAGAAAAAATTGCCAGCGATGATTGCAAAGGAAGTTAGAGGCATATATGTGAGTCGGTAATGATCAAAAAAGACATAAGGCTATGGCCTTATGTCCAAAATGAGGAAAAATGGTTTGACACCAAAAAATTCTATGTTTTTTTACAGTAACTGAAAGCTACTTAGCTGTACTATCCATCCGTGCAAGAAAAAATTGCCAGGGATTATTGGAAAGGAAGTTAGAGGCATATATGTGAGTCGGTAATGATCAAAAAAGACATAAGGCTATAGCCTTATGTCCAAAATGAGGAAAAATGGTTTGACACCAAAAAATTCTATTTTCTTACATTAAATGAAAGCTACTTAGCTGTATTATCCATCCATGCAAGAGAAAATTGCCAGGGATTATTGGAAAGGAAGTTAGAGGGATATATGTGAGTCGGTAATTTTGGCCTTATGTCCAAAATGAGGAAAAATGGTTTGACACCAAAATATTCTATTTTCTTACATTAAATGAAAGCTACTTAGCTGTATTATCCATCCGTGCAAGAGAAAATTGCCAGGGATTATTGGAAAGGAAGTTACAGGCATATATGTGACTCGGTAATGATCAAAAAAGACCTAAGGCTATAGCCTTATGTCCAAAATGAGGAAAAATGGTTTGACACCAAAAAATTCTATTTGTTTTAT
The DNA here is from genome assembly GCA_019788955.1 of Albula glossodonta. Lineage (NCBI taxonomy): Eukaryota > Metazoa > Chordata > Actinopteri > Albuliformes > Albulidae > Albula > Albula glossodonta. The sequence continues at coordinate 12,541 of JAFBMS010002690.1, forward strand.
ATTAAATGAAAGCTACTTAGCTGTATTATCCATCCGTGCAAGAAAAAATTGCCAGGGATTATTGGAAAGGAAGTTACAGGCATATATATGAGACAGTAAAAATGAAAAAAGACATAAGGCTGTAGCCTTATGTCCAAAATGAGGAAAAATGGTTTGACACCAAAAAATTCAATTTTTTTACATTAAATGAAAGCTACTTAGCTGTATTATCCATCCGTGCAAGAGAAAATTTCCAGGGATTATTGGAAAGGAAGTTACAGGCATATATGTGACTCGGTAATGATCAAAAAAGACATAAGGTTGTAGCCTTATGTCCAAAATGAGGAAAAATGGTTTGACACCAAAACATTCTATGTTTTTTTACATTAACTGAAAGGTACTTAGCTGTATTATCCATCCGTGCAAGAGAAAATTGCCAGGGATTATTGGAAATGAAGTTAGAGGCATATATGTGAGTCGGTAATGATCAAAAAAGACATAAGGCTATAGCCTTATGTTCAAAATGAGGAAAAATAGTTTGACACCAAAAAATTCTATTTTTTTACATTAAATGAAAGCTACTTAGCTGTATTATCTATCCGTGCAAGAAAAAATTTCCAGGGATTATTGGAAAGGAAGTTACAGGCATATATTAGAAAGTGAAAATCAAAAAAAGACATAAGGCTGTAGCCTTATGTGCAAGATGAGGAAAAATGGTTTGACACCAAAAAATTCTCCTTTTTTTAAATTAAATGAAAGCTACTTAGCTGTATTATCCATCCGTGCAAGACAAAATTGCTAGGGATTATTGGAACGGAAGTTACAGGCATATATATAAGACAGTAAAAATCAAAAAAGTCATAAGGCTATAGCCTTATGTCCAAAATGAGGGAAAATGGTTTGACACGAAAAAATTCTATTTTTTTACATTAAATGGAAGCTACTTAGCTGTATTATCCATCCGTGCAACACAAAATTGCCAGCGATGATTGCAAAGGAAGTTAGAGGCATATATGTGAGTCGGTAATGATCAAAAAAGACATAAGGCTATAGCCTTATGTCCAAAATGAAGAAAAATGGTTTGACACCAAAAAATTCTATTTTTTTTTAAATTAAATGAAAGCTACTTAGCTGTATTATCATTCCCTGCAACAAAAAATTGCCAGCGATGATTACAAAGGAAGTTAGAGGCATATATGTGAGTCGGTAATGATCAAAAAAGACATAAGGCTATAGCCTTATGTCCAAAATGAAGAAAAATGGTTTGACACCAAAAAATTCTATTTTTTTACATTAAATGAAAGCTACTTAGCTGTATTATCATTCCCTGCAACAAAAAATTGCCAGTGATGATTGCAAAGGAAGTAAGAGGCATATATGTGAGTCGGTAATGATCAAAAAAGACATAAGGCTATAGCCTTATGTCCAAAATGAGGAAAAATGGTTTGACACCAAAAAATTCTATTTTTTTACATTAAATGAAAGCTACTTAGCTGTATTATCCATCCGTGCAACACAAAATTGCCAGCGATGATTGCAAAGGAAGTTACAGGCATATATGTGAGTCGGTAATGATCAAAAAAGACATAAGGCTATAGCCTTATGTCCAAAATGAGGAAAAATGGTTTGACACCAAAAAATTCTATTTTTTTACATTAAATGAAAGCTACTTAGCTGTATTATCCATCTGTGCAAGAAAAAATTGCCAGCGATGATTGCAAAGGAAGTTAGAGGCATATATGTGAGTCAGTAATGATCAAAAAAGACATAAGGCTATGGCCTTATGTCCAAAATGAGGAAAAATGGTTTGACACCAAAAAATTCTATGTTTTTTTACAGTAACTGAAAGCTACTTAGCTGTACTATCCATCCGTGCAAGAAAAAATTGCCAGGGATTATTGGAAAGGAAGTTAGAGGCATATATGTGAGTCGGTAATGATCAAAAAAGACATAAGGCTATAGCCTTATGTCCAAAATGAGGAAAAATGGTTTGACACCAAAAAATTCTATTTTCTTACATTAAATGAAAGCTACTTAGCTGTATTATCCATCCATGCAAGAGAAAATTGCCAGGGATTATTGGAAAGGAAGTTAGAGGGATATATGTGAGTCGGTAATTTTGGCCTTATGTCCAAAATGAGGAAAAATGGTTTGACACCAAAATATTCTATTTTCTTACATTAAATGAAAGCTACTTAGCTGTATTATCCATCCGTGCAAGAGAAAATTGCCAGGGATTATTGGAAAGGAAGTTACAGGCATATATGTGACTCGGTAATGATCAAAAAAGACCTAAGGCTATAGCCTTATGTCCAAAATGAGGAAAAATGGTTTGACACCAAAAAATTCTATTTGTTTTATATTAAATGAAAGCTACTTAGCTGTATTATCCATCCGTGCAAGAAAAAATTGCCAGGGATTATTGGAAAGGAAGTTACAGGCATATATATGAGACAGTAAAAATGAAAAAAGACATAAGGCTGTAGCCTTATGTCCAAAATGAGGAAAAATGGTTTGACACCAAAAAATTCAATTTTTTTACATTAAATGAAAGCTACTTAGCTGTATTATCCATCCGTGCAAGAGAAAATTTCCAGGGATTATTGGAAAGGAAGTTACAGGCATATATGTGACTCGGTAATGATCAAAAAAGACATAAGGTTGTAGCCTTATGTCCAAAATGAGGAAAAATGGTTTGACACCAAAACATTCTATGTTTTTTTACATTAACTGAAAGGTACTTAGCTGTATTATCCATCCGTGCAAGAGAAAATTGCCAGGGATTATTGGAAATGAAGTTAGAGGCATATATGTGAGTCGGTAATGATCAAAAAAGACATAAGGCTATAGCCTTATGTTCAAAATGAGGAAAAATAGTTTGACACCAAAAAATTCTATTTTTTTACATTAAATGAAAGCTACTTAGCTGTATTATCTATCCGTGCAAGAAAAAATTTCCAGGGATTATTGGAAAGGAAGTTACAGGCATATATTAGAAAGTGAAAATCAAAAAAAGACATAAGGCTGTAGCCTTATGTGCAAGATGAGGAAAAATGGTTTGACACCAAAAAATTCTCCTTTTTTTAAATTAAATGAAAGCTACTTAGCTGTATTATCCATCCGTGCAAGACAAAATTGCTAGGGATTATTGGAACGGAAGTTACAGGCATATATATAAGACAGTAAAAATCAAAAAAGTCATAAGGCTATAGCCTTATGTCCAAAATGAGGGAAAATGGTTTGACACGAAAAAATTCTATTTTTTTACATTAAATGGAAGCTACTTAGCTGTATTATCCATCCGTGCAACACAAAATTGCCAGCGATGATTGCAAAGGAAGTTAGAGGCATATATGTGAGTCGGTAATGATCAAAAAAGACATAAGGCTATAGCCTTATGTCCAAAATGAAGAAAAATGGTTTGACACCAAAAAATTCTATTTTTTTTTAAATTAAATGAAAGCTACTTAGCTGTATTATCATTCCCTGCAACAAAAAATTGCCAGCGATGATTACAAAGGAAGTTAGAGGCATATATGTGAGTCGGTAATGATCAAAAAAGACATAAGGCTATAGCCTTATGTCCAAAATGAAGAAAAATGGTTTGACACCAAAAAATTCTATTTTTTTACATTAAATGAAAGCTACTTAGCTGTATTATCATTCCCTGCAACAAAAAATTGCCAGTGATGATTGCAAAGGAAGTAAGAGGCATATATGTGAGTCGGTAATGATCAAAAAAGACATAAGGCTATAGCCTTATGTCCAAAATGAGGAAAAATGGTTTGACACCAAAAAATTCTATTTTTTTACATTAAATGAAAGCTACTTAGCTGTATTATCCATCCGTGCAACACAAAATTGCCAGCGATGATTGCAAAGGAAGTTACAGGCATATATGTGAGTCGGTAATGATCAAAAAAGACATAAGGCTATAGCCTTATGTCCAAAATGAGGAAAAATGGTTTGACACCAAAAAATTCTATTTTTTTACATTAAATGAAAGCTACTTAGCTGTATTATCCATCTGTGCAAGAAAAAATTGCCAGCGATGATTGCAAAGGAAGTTAGAGGCATATATGTGAGTCAGTAATGATCAAAAAAGACATAAGGCTATGGCCTTATGTCCAAAATGAGGAAAAATGGTTTGACACCAAAAAATTCTATGTTTTTTTACAGTAACTGAAAGCTACTTAGCTGTACTATCCATCCGTGCAAGAAAAAATTGCCAGGGATTATTGGAAAGGAAGTTAGAGGCATATATGTGAGTCGGTAATGATCAAAAAAGACATAAGGCTATAGCCTTATGTCCAAAATGAGGAAAAATGGTTTGACACCAAAAAATTCTATTTTCTTACATTAAATGAAAGCTACTTAGCTGTATTATCCATCCATGCAAGAGAAAATTGCCAGGGATTATTGGAAAGGAAGTTAGAGGGATATATGTGAGTCGGTAATTTTGGCCTTATGTCCAAAATGAGGAAAAATGGTTTGACACCAAAATATTCTATTTTCTTACATTAAATGAAAGCTACTTAGCTGTATTATCCATCCGTGCAAGAGAAAATTGCCAGGGATTATTGGAAAGGAAGTTACAGGCATATATGTGACTCGGTAATGATCAAAAAAGACCTAAGGCTATAGCCTTATGTCCAAAATGAGGAAAAATGGTTTGACACCAAAAAATTCTATTTTTTTATATTAAATGAAAGCTACTTAGCTGTATTATCCATCCGTGCAAGAAAAAATTGCCAGGGATTATTGGAAAGGAAGTTACAGGCATATATATGAGACAGTAAAAATGAAAAAAGACATAAGGCTGTAGCCTTATGTCCAAAATGAGGAAAAATGGTTTGACACCAAAAAATTCAATTTTTTTACATTAAATGAAAGCTACTTAGCTGTATTATCCATCCGTGGAAGAGAAAATTGCCAGGGATTATTGGAAAGGAAGTTAGAGGCATATATGTGAGTCGGTAATGATCAAAAAAGACATAAGGCTATAGCCTTATGTCCAAAATGAGGAAAAATGGTTTGACACCAAAAAATTCTATTTTCTTACATTAAATGAAAGCTACTTAGCTGTATTATCCATCCGTGCAAGAGAAAATTTCCAGGGATTATTGGAAAGGAAGTTACAGGCATATATGTGACTCGGTAATGATCAAAAAAGACATAAGGTTGTAGCCTTATGTCCAAAATGAGGAAAAATGGTTTGACACCAAAACATTCTATGTTTTTTTACATTAACTGAAAGGTACTTAGCTGTATTATCCATCCGTGCAAGAGAAAATTGCCAGGGATTATTGGAAATGAAGTTAGAGGCATATATGTGAGTCGGTAATGATCAAAAAAGACATAAGGCTATAGCCTTATGTTCAAAATGAGGAAAAATAGTTTGACACCAAAAAATTCTATTTTTTTACATTAAATGAAAGCTACTTAGCTGTATTATCTATCCGTGCAAGAAAAAATTTCCAGGGATTATTGGAAAGGAAGTTACAGGCATATATTAGAAAGTGAAAATCAAAAAAAGACATAAGGCTGTAGCCTTATGTGCAAGATGAGGAAAAATGGTTTGACACCAAAAAATTCTCCTTTTTTTAAATTAAATGAAAGCTACTTAGCTGTATTATCCATCCGTGCAAGACAAAATTGCTAGGGATTATTGGAACGGAAGTTACAGGCATATATATAAGACAGTAAAAATCAAAAAAGTCATAAGGCTATAGCCTTATGTCCAAAATGAGGGAAAATGGTTTGACACGAAAAAATTCTATTTTTTTACATTAAATGGAAGCTACTTAGCTGTATTATCCATCCGTGCAAGAAAAAATTGCCAGGGATTATTGGAACGGAAGTTAGAGGCATATATGTGAGTCGGTAATGATCAAAAAAGACATAAGGCTATAGCCTTATGTCCAAAATGAGGAAAATGGTTTGACACCAAAAAATTCTATTTTTTTACATTAAATGAAAGCTACTTAGCTGTATTATGCATCCATGCAAGAAAAAATTGTCAGCGATGATTGCAAAGGAAGTTAGAGGCATATATGTGAGTCAGTAATGATCAAAAAAGACATAAGGCTATAGTCTTATGTCCAAAATGAAGAAAAATGGTTTGACACCAAAAAATTCTATTTTTTTACATTAAATGAAAGCTACTTAGCTGTATTATCATTCCCTTCAACAAAAAATTGCCAGCGATGATTGCAAAAGAAGTTAGAGGCATATATATGAGACAGTAAAAATAAAAAAAAAGACATAAGGCTATCGCCTTATGTCCAAAATGAGGAAAAATGGTTTGACACCAAAAAATTCTATTTTTTTTACATTAAATGAAAGCTACTTAGCTGTATTATCCATCCGTGCAAGAAAAAATTGCCAGGGATTATTGGAAAGGAAGTTACAGGCATATATATTAGACAGTAAAAATCAAAAAAGTCATAAGGCTATAGCCTTATGTCCAAAATGAGGAAAAATGGTTTGACACCAAAAAATTCTATTTTTTTACATTAAATGAAAGCTACTTAGCTGTATTATCGATCCGTGCAAGAAAAAGTTGTCAGCGATGATTGCAAAGGAAGTTAGAGGCATATATGTGAGTCAGTAATGATCAAAAAAGACATAAGGCTATACCCTTATGTCCAAGATCAGGAAAAATGGTTTGACACAAAAAAATTCTACTTTTTTTACATTAAATGAAAGCTACTTAGCTGTATTATCCATCCGTGCAACAAAAAATTGCCTGCTTTGATTGGAAAGGAAGTTACAGGCATATAAATATGAGTCGGTAATGGTCAAGAAAGACATAAGGCTATACCCTTATGTCCAAAATCAGGAAAAATGGTTTGACACCAAAAAATTCTATTTTTTTAAATTAAATGAAAGCTACTTAGCTGTATTATCCATCCGTGGAAGAGAAAATTGCCAGGGATTATTGGAAAGGAAGTTACAGGCATATATGTGAGTCGGTAATGATCAAAAAAGACATAAGGCTATAGCCTTATGTCCAAAATGAGGAAAAATGGTTTGACACCAAAAAATTCTATTTTTTTACATTAAATGAAAGCTACTTAGCTGTATTATCCATCCGTGCAAGAAAAAATTGCCAGGGATTATTGGAAAGGAAGTTAGAGGCATATATGTGAGTCGGTAATGATCAAAAAAGACATAAGGCTATAGCCTTATGTCCAAAATGAGGAAAAATGGTTTGACACCAAAAAATTCTATTTTTTTACATTAAATGAAAGCTACTTAGCTGTATTATCATTCCCTGCAACAAAAAATTGCCAGCGATGATTGCAAAGGAAGTTAGAGGCATATATGTGAGTCGGTAATGATCAAAAAAGACATAAGGCTATGGCCTTATGTCCAAAATGAGGAAAAATGGTTTGACACCAAAAAATTCTATTTTTTTACATTAAATGAAAGCTACTTAGCTGTATTATCATCCCTGCAAGAAAAAATTGCCAGCAATGATTGCAAAGGAAGTTAGAGGCATAGATGTGAGTCGGTAATGATCAAAAAAGACATAAGGGTATAGCCTTATGTCCAAAATGAAGAAAAATGGTTTGACACCAAAAAATTCTATTTTTTTACATTAAATGAAAGCTACTTAGCTGTATTATCATTCCCTGCAACAAAAAATTGCCAGTGATGATTGCAAAGGAAGTAAGAGGCATATATGTGAGTCGGTAATGATCAAAAAAGACATAAGGCTATAGCCTTATGTCCAAAATGAGGAAAAATGGTTTGACACCAAAAAATTCTATTTTTTTACATTAAATGAAAGCTACTTAGCTGTATTATCCATCTGTGCAAGAAAAAATTGCCAGCGATGATTGCAAAGGAAGTTAGAGGCATATATGTGAGTCGGTAATGATCAAAAAAGACATAAGGCTATGGCCTTATGTCCAAAATGAGGAAAAATGGTTTGACACCAAAAAATTCTATTTTTTTTACATTAAATGAAAGCTACTTAGCTGTATTATCCATCCATGCAAGAGAAAATTGCCAGGGATTATTGGAAAGGAAGTTAGAGGGATATATGTGAGTCGGTAATTTTGGCCTTATGTCCAAAATGAGGAAAAATGGTTTGACACCAAAAAATTCTATTTTTTTTACATTAAATGAAAGCTACTTAGCTGTATTATCCATCCGTGCAAGAAAAAATTGCCAGGGATTATTGGAAAGGAAGTTAGAGGCATATATTTGAGTCGATAAGGATCAAAAAAGACATAAGGCTATAGCCTTATGTCCGAAATGAGGGAAAATGGTTTGACACCAAAAAATTCTATTTTTTTAACATGAAATGAAAGCTACTTAGCTGTATTATCCATCCGTGCAAGAAAAAATTGCCAGGGATTATTGGAAAAGAAGTTAGAAGCATATATGTGAGTCGGTAATGATCAAAAAAGACATAAGGCCATAGCCTTATGTCCAAAATGAGGGAAATGGTTTGACACCAAAAAATTCTATTTTTTTACATTAAATGAAAGCTACTTAGCTGTATTATCATTCCCTGCAACAAAAAATTGCCAGCGATGATTGCAAAGGAAGTTAGAGGCATATATGTGAGTCAGTAATGATCAAAAAAGACATAAGGCTATAGCCTTATGTCCAAAATGAGGGAAAATGGTTTGACACCAAAAAATTCTATTTTTTTACATTAAATGAAAGCTACTTAGCTGTATTATCCATCCGTGCAAGAAAAAATTGCCAGGGATTATTGGAAAGGAAGTAAGAGGCATATATGAGAGTCGGTAATGATCAAAAAAGACATAAGGCTATAGCCTTATGTTCAAAATGAGGAAAAATGGTTTGACACCAAAAAATTCTATTTTTTTTACATTAAATGAAAGCTACTTAGCTGCATTATCATTCCCTGCAACAAAAAATTGCCAGCGATGATTGCAAAGGAAGTTAGAGGCATATATGTGAGTCGGTAATGATCAAAAAAGACATAAGGCTATGGCCTTATGTCCAAAATGAGGAAAAATGGTTTGACACCAAAAAATTCTATTTTTTTTACATTAAATGAAAGCTACTTAGCTGTATTATCCATCCGTGCAAGAAAAAATTGCCAGGGATTATTGGAAAGGAAGTTATAGGCATATATGTGAGTCGGTAAGGATAAAAAAAGACATAAGGCTATAGCCTTATGTCCGAAATGAGGGAAAATGGTTTGACACCAAAAAATTCTATTTTTTTTTACATGAAATGAAAGCTACTTAGCTGTATTATCCATCCGTGCAAGAAAAAATTGCCAGGGATTATTGGAAAAGAAGTTAGAAGCATATATGTGAGTCGGTAATGATCAAAAAAGACATAAGGCCATAGCCTTATGTCCAAAATGAGGGAAATGGTTTGACACCAAAAAATTCTATTTTTTTACATTAAATGAAAGCTACTTAGCTGTATTATCCATCCATGCAAGAAAAAATTGTCAGCGATGATTGCAAAGGAAGTTAGAGGCATATATGTGAGTCAGTAATGATCAAAAAAGACATAAGGCTATAGCCTTATGTCCAAAATGAAGAAAAATGGTTTGACACCAAAAAATTCTATTTTTTTACATTAAATGAAAGCTACTTAGCTGTATTATCATACCCTGCAAAAGAAAATTGGCAGTGTTGATTGGAAAGGAATTTACAGGCATATAAATGAGTCGGTAATGATCAGGAAAGACATAAGGTTGTAGCCTTATGTCCAAAATGAGGAAAAATGGTTTGACACCAAAAAATTCTATTTTTTTACATTAAATGAAAGCTACTTAGCTTTATTATCATACCTTGGAACAGAAAATTGCCAGCGTTGATTGGAAAGGAATTTACAGGCATATAAATGAGTCGGTAATGATCAAAAAAGACATAAGGTTGTAGCCTTATGTCCAAAATGAGGAAAAATGGTTTGACACCAAAACATTCAATTTTTTTTACATTAAATGAAAGCTACTTAGCTGTATTATCCATCCGTGCAAGAAAAAATTGCCAGGGATTATTGGAAAGGAAGTTACAGGCATATATATGAGACAGTAAAAATCAAAAAAGAAATAAGGCTATAGCCTTATGTCCAAAATGAGGAAAAATGGTTTGACACCAAAAAATTCTATTTTTTTACATTAAATGAAAGCTACTTAGCTGTATTATCCATCTGTGCAAGAGAAAATTGCCAGGGATTATTGGAAAGGAAGTTGGAGGCATATATGTGAGTTGGTAATGATCAAAAAAGACAGAAGGCTATAGCCTTATGTCCAAAATGAGGAAAAGTGGTTTGACACCAAAAAATTCTATTTTTTTACGTGAAATGAAAGCTACTTAGCTGTATTATCAATCCGTGCAAGAAAAAATTGCCAGGGATTATTGGAAAGGAAGTTAGAGGCATATATGTGAGTCGGTAATGATCAAAAAAGACATAAGGCTGTAGCCTTATGTCCAAAATGAGGAAAAATGGTTTGACACCAAAACATTCAATTTTTTTTACATTAAATGAAAGCTACTTAGCTGTATTATCCATCCGTGCAAGAAAAAATTGCCAGGGATTATTGGAAAGGAAGTTACAGGCATATATATGAGACAGTAAAAATCAAAAAAGAAATAAGGCTATAGCCTTATGTCCAAAATGAGGAAAAATGGTTTGACACCAAAAAATTCTATTTTTTTACATTAAATGAAAGCTACTTAGCTGTATTATCCATCTGTGCAAGAGAAAATTGCCAGGGATTATTGGAAAGGAAGTTGGAGGCATATATGTGAGTCGGTAATGATCAAAAAAGACAGAAGGCTATAGCCTTATGTCCAAAATGAGGAAAAGTGGTTTGACACCAAAAAATTCTATTTTTTACGTGAAATGAAAGCTACTTAGCTGTATTATCAATCCGTGCAAGAAAAAATTGCCAGGGATTATTGGAAAGGAAGTTAGAGGCATATATGTGAGTCGGTAATGATCAAAAAAGACATAAGGCTGTAGCCTTATGTCCAAAATGAGGAAAAATGGTTTGACACCAAAAAATTATATTTTTTTACATTAAATGAAAGCTACTTAGCTGTATTATCCATCCGTGCAAGAAAAAATTGCCAGGGATTATTGGAAAGGAAGTTACAGGCATATATATTAGACAGTGAAAATCAAAAAAGACATAAGGCTAAAGCCTTATGTCCGAAATGAGGGAAAATGGTTTGACACCAAAAAATTCTATTTTTTTACATTAAATGAAAGCTACTTAGCTGTATTATCCATCCGTGCAAGAAAAAATTGCCAGGGATTATTGGAAAGGAAGTTACAGGCATATATGTGAGTCGGTAATGATCAAAAAAGACATAAGGCTGTAGCCTTATGTCCAAAATGAGGCAAAATGGTTTGACAACAAAAAATTCTATTTTTTTACATTAAATGAAAGCTACTTAGCTGTATTATCATTCCCTACAACCAAAAATTGCCAGCGATGATTGCAAAGGAAGTTACAGATATATATATGAGACAGTAAAAATCAAAAAAAGACATAAGGCTATAGTCTTATGTCCAAAATGAGGGAAAATGGTTTGACACCAAAAAATTCTATTTTTTTTTACATTAAATGAAAGCTACTTAGCTGTATTATCCATCCGTGCAAGAAAAAAATTGCCAGTGATTATTGGAAAGGAAGTTACAGGCATATATATGAGACAGTGAAAATAATAAAAAAAAAACACATAAGGCTATAGCCTTATGTCCAAAATGAGGAAAAATGGTTTGACACCAAAACATTCTATTTTTTTTACATTAAATGAAAGCTACTTAGCTGTATTATCTATCCGTGCAAGAAAAAAATGCCAGGGATTATTGGAAAGGAAGTTACAGGCATATATGTGAGTCGGTAATGATCAAAAAAGACATAAGGCTATAGCCTTATGTCTAAAATGAGGAAAGATGGTTTGACACCAAAAAATTCTATTTTTTTACATTAAATGAAAGCTACGTAGCTGTATTATCCATCCGTGCAAGAAAAAATTGCCAGGGATTATTGGAGAGGAAGTTACAGGCATACATATGAGACAGTAAACATCAAAAAAGACATAAGGCTATAGCCTTATGTCCAAAATGAGGAAAAATGGTTTGACACCAAAACATTCTATTTTTTTTTACATTAAATGAAAGCTACTTAGCTGAATAATCCATCTGTGCAAGAAAAAATTGCCAGGGATTATTGGAAAGGAAGTTAGAGGCATATATGTGAGTCGGTAATGATCAAAAAAGACATAAGGCTATAGCCTTATGTCCAAAATGAGGAAAAATGGTTTGACACCAAAACATTGTATTTTTTATACATTAAATGAAAGATACTTAGCTGTATTATCATTCCCTGCAACAACAAAATGCCAGGGATTATTGGAAAGGAAGTTACAGGCACATATATGACACAGTAAAAATCAAAAAAAGACATAAGGCTATAGCCTTATGTCCAAAATGAGGAAAAATGGTTTGACACCAAAAAGTTTTATTTTTTTACATTAAATGAAAGATACTTAGCTGTATTATCCATCCGTGCAAGAAAAAATTGCCAGGGATTATTGGAAAGGAAGTTAGAGGCATATATGTGAGTCGGTAATGATCAAAAAAGACATAAGGCCATAGCATTATGTCCAAAATGAGGAAACATGGTTTGACACCAAAAAATTCTATTTTTTTTACATTAAATGAAAGCTACTTAGCTGTATGTATATCATCCGTGCAAGAAAAAATTGCCAGGGATTATTGGAAAGGAAGTTACAGGGCATATATGTGAGTCGGTAAAATCAAAAAAGAAATAAGGCTGTAGCCTTATGTCCAAAATGAGGAAAAATGGTTTGACACCAAAAAATTCTATTTTTTTGACATTAATGAAAGCTACTTAGCTGTATTATCCATCTGTGCAAGAGAAAATTGCCAGGGATTATTGGAAAGGAAGTTGGAGGCATATATGTGAGTCTGTAATGATCAAAAAAGACAGAAGGCTATAGCCTTATGTCCAAAATGAGGAAAAAGTGGTTTGACACCAAAAAATTCTATTTTTTACGTGAAATGAAAGCTACTTAGCTGTATTATCAATCCGTGCAAGAAAAATTGCCAGGGATTATTGGAAGGAAGTTAGAGGCATATTGTGAGTCGTAATGATCAAAAAAGACATAAGGCTGTAGCCTTATGTCCAAAATGAGGAAAA
>JAFBMS010000270.1:0-52500 GCA_019788955.1 Albula glossodonta
CCCCCCCCCCCCCCCCCCACCTCCCCCTCCCCCACCCCTCCCTCCCCCCCTCTCTCCCTCCCTCTCCTCCCCCCCTCCCTCTCTCTCCCAGCAGAGCTGATGTACACGGTGGAGCTGGCTGGTGGTTTGGGGGCCATCCTGCTGCTGCTGGTGTGTTTGGTCACGCTGTATAAGTGCTACAAGATCGAGCTCATGCTGTTCTACAGGAACCACTTCGGAAGCGACGATGTGGATGGAGGTAAGGTCTGCCCGCTCACCTGCCGCGGAGCTCACCTGTTTGAACCCTGGGCCTGCGTGCAGAGGGGGGCTCATGTACACAGCGCTGCGTCCCCCTACCTCACATACATGAAGCAACCCACTTTCCTCATTACAGACATAAATTACATTTTAGTGCACTGCATTGAGGTTAATTTTTTGAGCTAGTTCAGTCACAATTGTTTCCTGGGTCCAAAGGCATTATGGGAAATTTGACGCTCATGCAAAGGTTGAGTGATGCATTTGTCTCCATGGTTCTCATGACTCCTCTCATGGCTCCTCCCTCTACACAGGGGAATTCTGGGATTTCTATCACCCCAATTTCCCCAACCCTAAATGTTCAAGTCAGTCAACTCAGGAAATATATTTAAACCCAAAACCTGAATTGAAGAGCCTCCATAGCCATTTAAACTTACTGCCATCTTTTTTTCATTCCATCTCCTGAATTGACTGAATTAAACTTTAACTGAACCCAACCCCCCCCCCACTACATCCTCCAGCCCAACTCCACCCCACCGCCAACCCCCTGCCCCCAGCATGGTTGGCGTGGTCTCCCCCAGGGAGTTTCACCAGACGCTCTGCATTTCCGGGACGCGTCTGCCATGTTGATCGCGGTCCCGCTGCTCTTGTCCGCCTCGTGTGATCCGTGCCCGCTCCGCAAAGCGTGAATCCCGCCGGACGCTCTGTCGCCGGTGAGGAGGCCACGGTGCATGCAGGCGCTCCTGTCTGATTTCATCTCGCTCGGGTTGGCGTGAGCGCAAACGCCATCGCAAGCGGCTTTTAAAGTGCATCGTGGTGCTCGAGTTCTGTGATTCACGTCACATGACAAGTGACTGACCCGAAGATACTCTGCTGCTGTACACCAAAGGTTGTCCCTGTAGAGTTCACTCAAAACCTTCATTGTGATGGATCCCTTTGCTCCAAATTCGATGTGCTGAATCTCCTAAAAATTCTAATAAATTGTATTCATATGTATTAATATTGATATGACCTATAAGCAAAGATGGTTAGAGATATGTGCCATAGAACATGCCCAGTTATGGTTATATAGGTTTTATTTTACTTGCTAAAGCCCAGTGGTTCCTTTACCTAGGGGCCAGACATGCACTGAAGAGGGCGACCTTTTAAGACAAATAGCTGCTTCTGTTTTTAATAAAATATGGACGGAGCCCTGATTTTAAATAGCCCATCACAGCTGCAATAACAGAGAGGATCGCATTGTCTTCAGAGTCCCTGTGAAATGGAAATTCAGATCCTTTTTTTTTTTGTTCACTGCCAAATATTTTCAGAACAAGGCCAGAATATATTCAGAGTCAGATTGCTTTTAGTTGTGTCTGGAGGGTTCCACCCCTAGAGGTGTCATTGGCAGTGAAGGGTATTTTTCGGTTGGTTGTGTTCGACCGCTCGAGTTTGTAAGAGCGTGTTTTGCGGGGGGTTGGGGGGTGGGGGGTGGGGGACTCTACCTTGACGGTTGATAAAACGGACGTTTCTATGAAAGTCATTACTGGCAGAGCTGGGCTTCGGGCCCAGGAGTGGAGCTCTGCAGTAATAGATGGCTTTAGAGCAGATAAAAAGCCGGGGCTGCAGGCTGACACGGTGAGCCTTAAGCTTAATGACAAGCAGCGATTGTCTCCTTTAATTGCGCCGGGCAAGTGAGCAAGTGGGAGAAGGAAACAGATTTTCAATTTGCTCTGTGTTTAAGGGGATCAGTTTCAATAAGCCGCACCCGTTTTCACTCGTCCCCCCTGGGTTAGACCCAGTTACTTTCCCCGGCAAAAGGGGCGATTATTCTGCTCCTAGTCTCTGAACTAACCCCAAACCGCCTTCCCTGCTGGCTGGAAAGGGCTGATATCGCTTCACAGAGACCACACTTATTCTTGTGTGATTTATTTATTTATTTATTTACGTATTTTTTTAATTTATTCTCAGGTGAATAAGCTGCCCAGAGGCTGGTTTGTGTGGGCGAGCCAGCAGGAGACAGGAAGGTCTGTTCAAAGGTGACACATCTTACCCTGAGCCCAAAATAATTAGAACTACATGAATAGACCTTTTCATAAATATTCCACAATTGTAGCAATTTCTTAATCCAGCTTTGCTATTGTTCGGTGCCGTTGAGAATAAGGCATTCTTGGTGCTGGCCTTGTCTAAGGCCTTGTTCGTTATTGTGTTGAGCTCAAGGAGGCGTTGTGTCATTTGAGTTTGAGTCATTTGGGGGCAGACTCGAGCTGAACATGACCCTGCCCTCCATAGCGGACAGTCACTGTCAGAGAAATTCAGACCTTCTTAGAACAGGGAAAAATAAATGCAATTTCTGTAGCTTTAAACCGTACGAGTGGACCATTCACACCCAAACAATGGTGCTCATTTGAACACAGGCCGTAAAAAAAACACGCGCTCATTCTCAATCTAGCACCCTCATTCCACAGCTTTTCTCCTTCCATTCCAAGGAATTTATAGCAATTTATTCCGTTTCAAGTGCTGAGCAATATTGAGTAGACTGGAAAATGCATAACCAGGAAATGGCGTCTTTTGATGGGGCAGAAATGCACCAATAAATCCTGGCTTGCACGCACAAGCTGTGTTTTGATTGTTTGTTTCATTAACAGGGGCAAACTGCCCTTTTGTCTGTCTTACAGTCCTGATTGCACATTCTGAGTTTGTTCTCCTGTGTCATAAGAGCTGGCCATTTTACTCAGGGAGGCCAGATGTAATTGGAAAGGACTTGATGCTGCTTTTTAAAGACACTGCGCTCCATTAAAGGTAATTCGTGTCGATAACCGAAATTGCTGTTTCAGCTTTCACCGGACTGGTCATCACAAATTCCCTCAGCTTGAGCCTGTAAAGGACGGACTCACAAGATAAGCAAAAGCTTTTAGGACCAAAAGCGTCTATAATGGACACGGATATGGAAACATTCAGAACGGGGGACTTTTTCATTTATTTATGTCGCTCTCTTGAACCAAAATATCTCTTGCAAATGATTCCATGGAAAAACAGTTATTTCAGAGCAGTGACTTGAACCTGGGCACATTGTGCGAATGACCTGAATAATAATGTGTGAGAAGCTATTTTAAAATTTCACCTACAACGCGCTACAGTGTAAAGTCAGTACCAGCTCTCTCTGTCTTTCATGTGGCGAGTGGGGAAGCTCGGCGTGGTTTGGTCGTGATTTTCGTGCCATGTGCTTCAGGCCATGTGCTTTGGGTTGTGGGCTTCGGGTCGTGGGCCTTTCAGGGCAGTGGAGCCACATTGTGCATCTGAGCCTGGATCTGAATTTCACCACGTTTCGTGACTCTCGTGGACCTCCAGAACGCCGTCCGAAAGTCCCCCAAACTTCATTATTCCTCCTTCGTGCTTCACCCCTCACCCACTCTTCCTCATTCTAACCCTGCAGATCAGTGAGTCATCTCAACAGACATCATTTTATATCGTTCGCTCTGCCTACGCCTCCTCTCGCTTAAAGAGACGGTCCTGATTTTAAACCAAGCATGTGATTGGGCCACGCATCACCGCCAGGTCACTGCTTCGAGACATTACAGGCTGGCACCACGGATTGAGCGTCCGCTCTGCCATTATGGATCACAGAAGTGCAATTACCTCAGGAGTGAATGTTCTTTTCACTCCTGCACTGGGTCAGAGGTCAGAACATCCCATTTTTATTAAGGGAATAGAATTCAGCTCATTGGGATTTTTGCCCATTAGTTCCCTGGTTATGAGCTACCAAGCATTCTGTAGGAAGCGATGCATGTCAGTTTTACGCTTGGCTTGCGATGTACTGAAACCGTGAGCTGGAATGAATGCATGAAGACACTCTCGAGGTTTCTATGTTTTTCGGTCAAAAGATGTTCGTTTCTGTGTCTGGGACCTTCAAATCAACCGGATTTTCTCAGTAATATGGAGATTGAGTATGCTTTTCAGTGGAAGGTCAGTATCCTCTTTTCTGACTGAGGGTAGCCTTCTGTCAGCACTCCTCCAGGTTAAATATGATTCCGAACATGAATGACCTCTCAAAATGAACATGATATCGTATTTCTCATTTGGGTTCCATGCACAAAACAATTCCCAGCCCGCTTTTAAATCTATTCCTTTAATTCTCTTTGAAATGATCGACAGAGCTGAGAAGACGGCCATCTTTTGACTGTAATATCTTGTTGTAAAACCTGTGGGAATTCATTCAGCATCGATTCATCGTCTGTCTCTCGGTTGAGCAATGTAAACGAAAAAATCTTATTGACTCACGCAAAAAATAATTTAAAAAGTGGATGATTATCTTTAATTGTTTTTTTTCTTGGTGTGCCAGTTAAATGGATACACTGACTCTGATATGGGTCTGAGATGCTCTGTCTGCTCTCTCTGCTTCTGCTGAAATTTTGGAGTAGTCACTCCAGGGGCTCCGCCACTCCTGCTCCCGCTCCTCCTTTCCTCTCCATTGTCTCTTTCCTCCGTCTCTCGCCCCCATCGTGACGACCCGTTGCCCCAGTGGCGGGCGGTGAGAGCTCAGGCAGTTGAAGGATGAAGGATCCATCCCTCAACCGTAACGCGGGCTCCGCAGGGGCACAGACCTACGTGGCTCTAATTGGTTTGCCTGGGGGACAGGAAGTGGGGGAATCATGGGGGCCCCCCGAAGGAAATCGCTCTTTTGTTTTATCGCCCCTTACCTACCCGCTGCGGCCTCTCAATCCGTCTCGTTTCACTGCACAGGGGAAGGGTTCTTCTCTTCTGTAGGAGCTCAGCGCTGTCTTCTCTTCATGATCCACCTTTATTCTTCTCTTTAACTCTCCCTCACTCTCTATCTCCCTCCCTCCATGTATTAATCCACTGAGAAGTGGCATCAATCAGTTCTCTTATGTGGTAATGGAAACGTACCCTCTCAGGAGAGGAATGCTCATTTCATTCTGGCTTCATCAATGAGTTGCTTGTGTGCTTGTGAGTCACCCATTACTCACTGTATGTGGCGCTCCCTGGTGGCTGGGGGCCAGAATTGGCAGTAAGCAAGTTGATTGACAGGCAGGGTGAATGTGACTCAGGCAATGTCGTGACATGTGCAAAGCTCCGTGTCTGAAAGTTGGTGCCTCGTCTGAAATCATACATCTTGTGCAGAAACTCAACAGTAGTGAGCCAACAAATGCTGCTCATGCATAGTTAATCTTGGACCTGCTACAACAACAGTCTCTGTTGCCCTCCTTAGAATCCAATGCAGGAATCTGTGTAACATTTGCTGGAGAATCCACATACGACTGCAGAGCTGGATATGGGCCTGGGACTGAGCTTTCATGATATTGTTGACATTTTCACATTACACACTTGGCATTATCTGAGTAGGCTATTTCACATGCATCATTTGATACTTATTTAAAAACAAATGGCCACAAATAATGAATACTTGAAGAGGCTAATATGTGGCAACAGCCTTGAACCTCATTAATATGTGTTTAAAAAGGTTTTGTTATATGTTCCTTTCTCAGAAGTCCATAGAAAATTAAATTGCCCTGAATGTAATAAAAAACCATGGATACCTGTTTTTGTTCTCTGCTCCTTTATTTATTAATTTGAGTATATGAGGTTATTTTAAGCATATACAAAATCTGAATAAACAGATACGGTCCCTCAAATAAGTATTTTCTTAATGCCCTTTCTCTTCCAAAGCAATGAGCACTGAACCTGGGACTTAACAAAACCTCAGAGAATAGCTGAAATATTGAATGCATGTTCTCAGTTGTTGTGACAGGAAGTGAGTGATTCTCTCAATATGGACCTAATCCCATACATGTGCTCTCCATTGACTTTGCTTATTTGCTCAGCCATCCCCTCTGAGATGCTCTGCAGTATTAGCACCTCTAATATTAAGCATTAGCATTGTGTTTATGTCTCTTGGGCTCACCGCTCAGAGATTTCACATTTCTCTCATTACGTCTCACACGAACTAAAGATACTGTGCGTCGATCCTGTCTGTTTCCATCTAAAATCTTTCATTAGAAGAATTAGAAAACTGTTAAATAAGAGAACCATTAAAAAATCTATTCAGATTTCTTTTTTCCAAGGTCTCTTCAACCTTATGAAATGAGGAAGGGTTGCATTATGAGGCTGTTTTGTCTGTTAATAGCAAGCTAATTGAAAGAGTGCCTTTCATAAACGACGTTTGCAGCGTTCATTAGCGGCTGTTAGTATGGTCAGGACCTTGAGGCATTATGTTCCTGTTCGCTGCTGCTTTAAAGGAGATCGACTTTACGAAGGTCCTCCGTCACTGGGGAGTGAGCAGCCATTGTGGGGAGGGTCCCCTTAGCACCCTCCGTTCGATTTGTAGAGGATGTCACAGCCTGGTGATATGTGAATGTAGTGAAGTTCTGATGAATTTCCCCTACAGTCTGTGACACCACCCATGAAGTTGCAGTTAACCACAACAGAAAGGTTGGGGAACTTGCTCTTTCACTCGGCGGCCTATTTCCATCTCTTGTTGCTCAAAGCTTATAGCTAAGGCGCTATCAGACACTCAAGCTATCACGTGGCCAAGTTTCTCCCCCATCCAGTACCTACATAAAGATGTTTTAGACATGCACTAAGTAAGTGTTTCAGCAACTGTGCTAAGGTGCCTGAATATGACATCCATCGGAAGTATTAACAGAAATGGGCATTCCCAGCAAAGCTTTTAATCAGTATGTTTCTTAGCAACCAAACAAGTTCTATTTCAAGGCTGTACTCCCCACATTTTCTGAAAGTCGATAACACAGCTGAGATTCCTCATCTTTTACCTTGCCAATGCTAGCACGAAAGTGACAGCGTCACCACCTGCTGAAAGAGTGAATGAGCAGCAGGGCATGGAGGCGTGGGAAATGGCTTGCATCGCGCAACCCCGATAAGGTGGTTATTATCTGCAAGTACAATGTAAAATAAGTGAAAAAATCCAGCTAATAACACATACAGGACTCATATTTGTACTGCTCGAGGTTGAGGCACAGTGACAGAAAGACTTGAATAATCTGAGCGAGACTTGTTTTTGTTTTGTTTTTTTTAAAAAAAACCCTTTTTTTTTTAGATCTGTTTCAGGGCAAACTTAATTTTATGGCAGTTTGGAACATATCTGCTGCAGCCGAATTGCATTCTATTTGAAAAAGAAAATATGACATCTGAGAGTGTGGAAATACACTGCAGTGTTTATTCCACATCATATTCTCATATTCTCCATTTTGACCATTGCACCAAGAGCTTGCAGTATTAATATAGAGCACTCAGGCTTTTCATGGGAATCAGGCAGCTACCTCTTAAATCATGACTCATACCACTGATTTTCAAAAATTTCACCTTTATAATGCAGTGATCCGTACTATCTAAGGCCTCTATCTGGCTATCTGGATGCATAGAATGTCTTTGCTTGCCATTTAACCCTGATTTAAACTGTGGATAGACAGTTCCTACCATAATTTACAAATCTGATTATCCTCTGGTGATTCCGACAAGGGAAGAGAGCAAACAGTCCGGGATACATTGCTGTAAGTTCTTACCAGTGAACATGCAAATTGTCGCTTCCTTTTGTTCCCATTGCCTGCATGCCGTGGTGTCTGATTGATGCACATTTTTCTGTGTGTCTCCCCTAGAAAACAAGGACTATGACGCGTATCTGTCCTACACCAAAGTGGAGCCAGATCAGTGGAGTCAGGAGACGCGAGAGGAGGAGCGCTTTGCTCTGGAGGTCTTGCCGGAAGTCCTAGAAAAGCATTATGGGTATAAACTCTTCATTCCAGACAGGGACTTGATCCCAACAGGAAGTAAGTATTAGCTATGGGTGCCTGGGAGATGTTGTACTTGCTGGTGGGGTCATTGCTATTGTTGTATTTGTTATCATTGTTGCTGTCACCGCCATTGTTATACTTGTCCCTGTTGTCTTGTTATCATTGTCATTACGGTTGTTGCTGTTATTGCCGCATGCGCCGTGTGAATCCCACCTTACTTTTCAAATATTTACCTTTCGTCATCCTACTTCTTATCTAACATACAGTCACATTCTTCTCCAATCCCTATTTGACGTTAGTTGAAAGGGACCCAGACAATACTGTCTGTGTTACAGACTGTTTTACTTTCCATAAATGCATCAAAAAAAGTTTGCTCCCAGAGGGCAAATATGATTACAGCATGTGGAATAGACAAATAATGGCTTTCCTCAAGCACAGTGTACTTTTTCCTTGCAGCCAGTGATGTTTATTTGTAATATATCTTTTCTTTTACCTCTCAGTTTGGCTGCAATAATTCCAAAAGTAATATTGAGACTGAATAGCAATAGCTAATACTGTATTAATGAACAAATAGTAATGTACTATAATGTACTATATTTTTGTTGTATTTGATCATATTAATCTTTTGAAGAGAAAGTAAAGAAGCAGATATGTGTTATTACACATCTCCTGTTCTAATAAAATAGGTTAAGAAATGCCCAGACGGTTACTAATACCCAAGGAATTTTTATTTCTCATTCCTAACTTAAAAAAAAAAAACATTTATATTGTGACTGTCACGTCATCTGTGCTGTGTATTTAATATCCGTCCCTAAAGTGTTATCTATTTCTGGATTTGGAGCTGAGCTTAAGCATCACACTTCTGTTTAAGACCATTTTGGCTTAGTAACACCATTAGCATACTTTTGTATGTATTATGTGTTTATTTTTGTGTAAGATGTTCATCTCCAAGATGTTCGGAGTTCAGCCATTTTGTTCTCTGTGTCATGTGACACAGTAGGGGAGGGGCAGCACTCAAGCTGTATCTAGGTCAGTTGTTAGCCTGAATTCGGTTGTGTAATAATAGTAGCGATATTTGATTATTTACTTGTATTTAATTATATCCTTATCATTATTTTTAAGTTATTCTTGTATTCTGAGACTTGCGAACATCAATGCAAACACTAAGTGTAGCAGTAGTGACACTTATTATTATCAGCGCTGTCAAATATGTAGGAACTTGGACTGGCTGAAAATTGTGCCACATTGTGGTGTCTTTTTCACCCCTGCTACTAGAGGAAGCCACAGTTCCCTGTTGCAGTTTTTTATCTTAGATCTTAGATCAGATTAAAACACATAATGCTGCTCAAATCTCTCCACACTGACGGATTGTGACATGGTAACATATTCAGCCTTCGATTGTATTTAATAAATAAAAAATAACTTGCTTTTTCTTGCATCTGTTGGGTGTGCTGAGTCCTGTCTTTGATTCATCATTACTGTTAAATTATCCTTTATGCTTCTGTTTTTTACTCATTTTGCCACTGTTTCTTCATCTTCATACTCACAAATGTCAGAGTAAATCGCAGTATGTCAAGATCTATGTGCTATTAACTGGCTATTCTGACAGGGGACTGACAGGTTGTAATATGGGACATGCAGTATTGGGTTTACACACAGAAATATGACATATTTCACTGTGTTTCATAGGGCATAAAATCTTTCATCATATTTTGTAGGACATTTCTTTTAGTGCCAGCCTGTTTACTGTATGTTATTAGCATTGATACATTGGATATGTTTTCTGAAAGAAGAGGAACATATAATCAGTGTCTCTGGAACAAAAAGTATGTTTTTATCTTGGTTTTCATATGTTATCCTAAAATAAGAGCGTGAATTGTGCACAGCCGGAAGAAGGGAATCTCTAGAGCTAGTGTAATGCTTAAAACCGTAGATGCCATTGCAAAATGTGTGGAGACACTTCTTAAGAAAGAGAATATGAGAGAATTGCTGGCCTCTTTAGTCCAGCAGCTGCAAGTCCCATATTAAACTGGAGTAAACTAGCAGTGCTGACAAGAGGGTAAAAAAAAGGAAAAGAGAGTGTAAGAAAGAGGAAGAAAAAGACAGAGAGAGAGAGAGAGAGAGAGGGAGAGAGAGAGAGAGAGAAGAAAAAGCATAGTTTATGCCAGTGACACACACGCTGTTTCTTCTGATGCGTTTCTTCTGATCATAGTTTGAATGTTGAAATATTTATGTTTAAGGTTTCAGCGATGATCAGTTCCCGGATGACACGAGACTCCTTAGAGGTACCGAACCTTCCCCAGCCTTTTTCCTCTTGTGTCAGTGACTGTAATGTGCTCCTCTTCCACGGGGCATGGTGCCATCCTGCACGCTTGCCAAGCACAAGGTCCCATTACACAAAAGCGGGGATGCTTTTTTTCCTGTCGAGTGTCTACAACCTGCGCTTATGCTGAACATCCTTCCTTCTGTGTGAGGCATCGGCCGGCTGTGAGCCATAGACATGGACCGGGGGGCGGAGAGGCCCTGAGATCAGTTTCTACCAATGAGAGAGAGAAGAGAGAGGGAGGGGGAGGAGCAAATTACAGAGCAAGAGACAGTATAAGTGACAGAGAGAGAGGGGGGAGGGAAGGAGAGAGAGAGAGAGTGAAAGCATTAGGAAGAGACTGACAGCAAAAGAAATAGTTTGAGGGAGGGTGGTATGGAGGGGGGAGAAGAGAAAAAGTGTGTGTGTGTGTGTGTGTGTGTGTGTGTGTGTGTGTGAGTGAGAGAGAAGGAGAGAGATGGGGGCAGAGGGGGTGGACAGAGATAGACAGAATGAGAGAGAGAGAAAGAGAGAGAGAGAAAGAGAGAGACTTCTCCCTGCCCATCAGTCTTAGGGGATACAGAGGTTGTTGGGTGCATGTAGCTTTGGCTGAGACATAAAGCAGAGAGGATCCTGTTGCCCTCTAGAGGGGGCTTTAAGTATTTCTGCAGGACAGGGGGTGACCATATCTGGTCATGGAGAGCTGTAGGACCTGCTGGTGTGTGTAATTGATCAATAACACAGATGATTATTCAGTTAACAGAGTGACAGCAGTAAAGAAATGAGGACTGTAGGGTTTTAGTTAGCTTTACATCATTTGTTTGTGCTTGTCTGTCTGTTTAATGTTGTTTCCCATAATGTATGTGTTTCTTAATATTGTTTTTATGCAAAATATTGACAAGTATTTATAATGTATATCATATAGAGTGAAAAATGGCTCTGGCAGATTGCATATTTGAGGTTTTCATAGTGTGTGGTACTGTATGCAGTAAGTTCTTACCAGTGAACATAAGAAATGTTGTATCCTTTTGTTCCCATTGTGTGCATGTAGTGGTGTCTGATTGGTTGCCTAAAGATAAAGATAAATGCTCTGAAAACTGCAGCCAATTATCAGATCTGTAAATGGAAACACACTCTTTTTCAACCTTTAAGAAAAAGACAGCCCTCCAAATTTCCAGTAGTATATGGGAGTCGGTATATGCACATTGCGCTAGAGTAAAGCACTACAGTGCTGAAGCATTGAGTTTAACCCTGTGCATTCTGACCGGTGGATATTTCGCCTCCCTGTATGACCCACGTTTTGAGCTGGGTCTGAGTACACACTGATTTACATCATGACAACAGAAACATTGTTTTGTTCATTATCTTACTATGACTATTGCCACTATTTTATGATGATATAGTCACCCCAATGAAGCATGTCTGTATTTGAATACGACTGCAAGCAGAACGGATTTCATACCAACCCACTATCCTTTGGCTTTGCCTTTATTAGGCAACATCTTTACACTTTTAACAGCCATGTCAATAAAGCACAATTGAATTTGAATTTAAAAGGAAGTGAGCGCAGATAGCATCATGTTTCACACGTTCCCTTCCCATTTTTTTCTCCTCCCTCTCCCTCGCTCCTCATCCCTCTCTTCCCGCAGCGTACATCGAGGACGTGGCGCGCTGCGTGGACCAGAGCAAGCGCCTGATCATCGTCATGACGCCCAACTACGTGGTGCGGAGGGGGTGGAGCATCTTTGAGCTGGAGACGCGGCTGCGGAACATGCTGGCGTCGGGCGAGATCAAGGTGATCCTGATCGAGTGCGCCGAGCTGCGCGGCATCATGAACTACCAGGAGGTAGAGGCCCTCAAGCACACCATCAAGACTCTGACCGTCATCAAGTGGCAGGGCCCCAAGAGCAACAAGCTCACCTCCAAGTTCTGGAAACACTTGCAGTACGAGATGCCCTTTAAGAGGCAGGAGCCCATGATCTCACACGAGCAGGTGCTGGATGTGAGCGAGCAGGGCCCCTTCAGCGAGCTGCAGACCGTCTCCGCCATCTCCATGGCGGCCACCTCCACCGCCATGGCAACGGCACACCCGGACCTCCGCTCCACCTTCCACAACACGTACCACACCCAGATGCGGCAGAAACACTTCTACCGCAGCTACGAGTATGACATCCCGCCCACCGGAACCCTCCCCCCACTCTCGTCGCTGGGCAACCAGCACACCTACTGCAACATCCCCATGACTCTGCTCAACGGCCAGCGGTCCCAGGCCAAGTCGCCACGGGAACAGAGCCTGGAGGAGGCACATGCCAACAACGCCATGCTCCCGCTGTTGCCACGGGAGACCAGCATCTCCAGCGTCATCTGGTGACGGCGACCAGGCCAAGATTGATTGGAGCGGTGGGCGGGGCCACCGGAGATGCGGTCAGGTCCGGATAAGAGGGCGTGGCCTGGAGGAGCACGCTCGCAGGGGTTTGGGGAAGTTGAGGCGGTTGCCGTGGTGTGAGATCCTCGAACCCTGACCACTGCTGCTGATGAACCTGCACCACAAATCCACAGGGAAAATAAAAAACAGAAAAAAACAAGAAAAACTGAGAAATGCATACAAAAAAGAACAAAAAAAATGAAGTATACTCAAACACTTTCACAAGTATGCACACACACACTCACACACAAACGCATACACCTGCACTCACACACACAAGGAAAACAGGGTCTTGTACATATATATTTGCATTTTTTGTAGCCTCAGTGTCTTCCTGTTGTTTTTTTTTATTTGTTTGTTTTCTCTTGCCATGTATGTTGCCTACTCTATGTTATGTTTTTACTCATCATCCAAATTTATATATTTCTAATTTGTTTTGATTTTTGTTTTGGGTTTGTTTTTTTTATTATTTCAATATGGAAACTGAATGCAGGTCTGTGAAGTCATTAGACTGGACTGTTGTATTTTTATCTTGACTTAGTATAGTTTATGGGGTTTTTAACACTTTCTTTGGGGTGGCTTGGACATAACAACGTTTTATTCGAAGGAACAACATCCTTTTTTGTTGGCCTGTGTAAGGTGTGTATATCTAGTTTTAAGTGAGTACTTAAAAAAAATATAGATTATGCAAAAGGTACAAAGCTTGACAGTAATATTTCTTCCTGAGTGAAAGAACTGGAAGGGGATCTTGAGGAGTGGTGCTAGACTTCCTCTAACTGGTTGTACGTTTGAGCTACAGCTCTCTCAAAATCTTAATTTTTTCTATTAAAAACAGCTTTGCTGTTTATCTTGATAGTGAAATGTCTCACCTTAAAAGAAAATCTGTAGATTATTTTAAAAAAGAAGTATATTTTTATAATGAAAGAATTTGCGTGGAAAGTCACATGCTCACATTTCATTCCACTTGAGTGAAAGAACAGCAGAGAGGTGCCAGTTTTGGGCACTCATTTGCTATGTGGATCTTGGACTGTAAAGCCAACAAAGTGGATTTTGAGTCCTTCACTAAATGTCCTGTTTATAATTTAAGATAAAAAAAAAAAGTAAATGCATTTTTAATGTTTTGGTCAAATTCATTAAATAATTTAAATCCTAAGAATGAATTTTCACATGTTAAATCATGGTTAGAGGGAGAAATAAAGTAAATTTGTGTTTGAAAGACTTAAAAAAAAACAGTTTCTAAGTATGCATAGCAACTAGATATGTATTCTATATATAAATATATATAAAAACACAATTCACACTTGGAAAGAAAATGCTTGTCTCTATAGAAACACAATAATGATTAGTTTCTCTTCATTTTTCACTGCACATTAAAATCCTTGACCTCTCTTTAGTGCCTCCCTGTTACTCCATGGAAAGTGGTTACTGTCTGTAAGGTGTGGTACTTCATCAAAAATCCATTGTCTCGCCCCCTGTCTGCAAGCTGTGGTACTGCAGTAACCGCACACTGTCTTTAACATATGCAGGTAGGGCCAGTGTGGGAGAACAGGTCGGGTTTACCTCATTTAACCTGAATAGTCAGATCCATAATCCCTCACATATCCTGCTGCCTTAAAGCCCAGGCAATCTGAGAATCTACTTCTTTTATCGCCTCAAGTGAACTTCATTTTGCATTCCATGCCTTGAAGTATTACACTACTACTTAAACCACATCAAACAAACATTATGGGTCACATTATTTATGAATCAAAACTTTTCATTTTGTACACCAATCCCCTACTGGAAAAACTCAAAATTCTTTGAATTTATTTCTGAGATCTATGTGAATTAATCCACTTTTTCTGAATGATTTATTATTATTATTATTATTATTATTATTATTATTATTATTATTATTATTATTATTATTATTATTATTATTATTATTATTATTATTATTATTATATCCTCTGCTCTCATTACCAATACCCTTTCATGAATCCCTCAGTGGTGTTTTGGACTTTAGCTTTCAGGGCTCTCATGGCTCTCTCCATTGCCTTGCATTTGTAAATAAATAATGTGCTGATAGCTATCTGCCCTGTTGCCTGAGAGTGTAAGAGTATCACTGCTAGTTCCCTCTGGAGAGGATCCTTTCAGCAATATAATTAACTAGCTACAGCACCATAGTGTTTCTCTGAATCAGTGGGCCGAAGTTATACTCGTATGATAATGATGCAGAACACAGCACATCACTTATGCAATCGGGTCCGACTTTTTTTTTTTAGGAAATGTTGTACAGTGCTTATGTTGTGGGGGGGGGGGGGGGGCTTGCTTCCTAAACCGTTACCTCATCCATCCAATCACCACACTTGTATGGATATGTGAGGGATTAATGTAGATAGAGGCCGTTATTTTACAGGAAAATGATATTCCATGGTGATGAGGATTTAGATGAATCTTGGTCACGGTTCTCCAACTAGTATCTGAACAAGAAAGAGCACATGGGATATTGATTAATCTTTAGTGCTTCAGAGTTATTCCATGCCACAGCTCTCAGTGGCCTGCCGCCATGGCACTCTCTGTTGCATTGTGGGTAAGTGAGAAGGTGTCTCATGAAAAGGAATGTCCCACAATCTCTTACACCAAAAACTCATTTTTCAAAAACAAAAAAGTGAATGAATTCTAACATTTTAGAACAGCTTAACCTCCTGCAGAATGAGGTGCCAACAGTGTATTTTGGGGATGTGAGAACTGAGGATCCATGAACGCCAAAATGGGT
This sequence comes from Albula glossodonta, assembly GCA_019788955.1. Lineage (NCBI taxonomy): Eukaryota > Metazoa > Chordata > Actinopteri > Albuliformes > Albulidae > Albula > Albula glossodonta. The sequence continues at coordinate 15,468 of JAFBMS010000270.1, forward strand.
GGAGCTACAAAATGAGCTATCAGTCACCTGCATATGTTAACCAGTTGGAAAGACTTTGCTCTCTGCAGCAAGCCACAATGATTGGTTGAAAGCGACGAGTCATGGATACCTTATTGCAGCTCCACCCATTTTTGGTTTCAGGCACATGAAACCTTGTCATAACATCATTAGCATATGTTAATCAGCTTTTGGATTGTCTCTCTTACTGGCTGGATAAAAGAATTTAACGAACAGGCAACGAATATGCAACGTAACAAAAGCAGCAGGACTGGCAGGATGACAAGGCATATCTGAGTCCTCTCTGCCTGGAGTCAGACACATGAAATCATTTTCTTATCACAAGTTGGCATTTCAAAGTATTGGTATCATTTTTTTGTATATACGAATGGATGGTGAAAGCTGATGTGTTTTTTGGTGAGGTACTGAAACTTGAATATTCCATTGTGGCTGAGTGCACATTTAAAAAATATATATATACATTTGTTATCTGTTCACAGGGTGAAGAAGGGCACCGATCAAGACTATTTTCTCTGTATTTTTTCTAAGACATTGTGTATATATATATGGAAATGAAAATAATATGAAGACAATCTAACCACGTTCATAAAAACCAATGTTTGCATTTTCCAAGTGAGTGGCAAATTGTTTTTTTGAAAATTTGTAATAATAATAATAATAAAATAATAATAATATATAGCACAGAATTACCCCAGCCACTTTCACAGTTTTGAGACTAAAGGTTAAGGTTCTGTTTGTCTCTTGTTATTGGTTCTTTTTTTATTATTCTGTATCTGCGATGTTAATTGAAGATATACTATTATTAATAATAATAAAATACAAATTTAATAATTGTTTTTTTTTTACTCTTCCCTAACTGTATGTGAATAATCGGGGGAGAATATGGAGTGAGAGAGTGTTATCTGCAAGAGTTCCTGTGTCTCAGATTCTGACAGTCCTATCTGTTTTCTCGGTGAGGTTGTCACTGCATCAATACAATAAGGCACTTGGTCTCTTTGTGCCTGACTAGAGAGATCTTAACACACTCTCAGAACAGCCCACTGTTTCAGAGACAGTGTGGAACCTATGGAGTTGTGGACATTGTTGGCAGCATACCCAGGGCCCATGCTTTCAGGGCAAATGGCATGACTAAATTGAAGTTCTGTTTTCAGTGACTGGCTATTGAGAATGCAAAGCATAACTGCAATATACTTGAATAGTTACTGCGCATCTCTTCAATTTTCACCTCACTTTGTGAGTCTGTGATTTTTTTTTTGTTTTAAAGTTTTAAAGGCCAGTTTGAGGAATCCCTGGAGATTTTCAGGTCTGGTGCTGAACAGTGATCCAATTCTGAAAATCAATACAGCAGTGAAAATGAGTATTTTTGTCTGTTTTGATGCTGTGACGTACATTCTTGTGTATATTGCAGATGTGACAGAGTTATCTCTTTATTGTAAAGTTACTGAGTAAATGGGGGGGATGGGTGTAACTCAGACTAGTTCTTTTAACTCGTCACCAATCTACGTCACTGTCCCTGGTTTCGTAATATGAACACGACTTATAAATAAACAACAGAACCAAGTTCAGTTGGACTGGCCCTTTAAATATAGATTGGAAGTCTTGAGCCACTCTGGTTTGTGCGTTATTGTTGCTTCAAGTTGCACATTGTGATGTAACACATACATTGTGATGTAACACATACAGAGACGTGTGGGGATACATTAATCAGAGACTCCAGATTCCTCTCTGGTGAAGGCTCACACTTGTTGTTATTGCTAGCAAGCTGGTGCGACCAAGATCAGCAGAAATCAACAGGAGTACCTGCTGCTTACACCTGCAGAACAGCCGGAGGATGTCAGCGGTGATGTAACCTGCTTATTGGACGGGAGCTGTTGCCGTGCGGATGGCAAGGCTCGTTTGTAAGGGGAGGGTTTCCGTGTGTCTGCTGTGCCACTCGAGTGCGCTTCGTAAGTCATGAAGGAGAAGCAGAGGAAGCAGACATCATGGCTGTGATCAGACCAGTGGTGGGGGGGCTGCTCTACGCACCCACTCAGCGGCCTCTTCACGCTGCGTCTTTGGCTTGCGGCTGTACAGACCTGGGAGTGCACAGTAACAGGGTATGGTCCCAGTCTGGGGTCCCAGGGCACAGTAACAGGGTATGGTCCCAGTCTGGGGTCCCAGGGCACAGTAACAGGGTATGGTCCCAGTCTGGGGTCCCAGGGCACAGTAACAGGGTATGGTCCCAGTCTGGGGTCCCAGGGCACAGTAACAGGGTATGGTCCCAGTCTGGGGTCCCAGGGCACAGTAACAGGGTATGGTCCCAGTCTGGGGTCCCAGGGCACAGTAACAGGGTATGGTCCCAGTCTGGGGTCCCAGGGCACAGTAACAGGGTATGGTCCCAGTCTGGGGTCCCAGGTCACAATAACAGGGTATGGTCCCAATCTGGGGTCCCAGGGCACAGTCCCAGGCTTTGGTCCCAAGAGACGGTTCCAGTGTGTGGTTCCGGGTCACTGTCACAGGGTGTGGTTCCGGGTCACTGTCACAGGGTGTGGTTCCGGGTCACTGTCACAGGGTATGGTTCCAGGTCACTGTCACAGGGTGTGGTTCCGGGTCACTGTCACAGGGTGTGGTTCCGGGTCACTGTCACAGGGTGTGGTTCCGGGTCACTGTCACAGGGTGTGGTCACAGGGCTCTGTTCTACATCGCAGGGCCCGTTCAGGGCGCCGTTCTCTGCTGGGTGGGGAGGTCTGGGCTGTGATGGCACCGCGCTGACCCTGACGCTGACCGTGCTGTGGATCATCTCCACCAGCTGCTGCTCTGATGTAGCCGTGAGCAGGCTGGTGCTGCTGGGGACAGCAAGCTACCGTTGTGTGTGACTGCGGTGATAATGGACACATGCTGGAGGAGAAGTGTGTGTGTGTGTGTGTGTGTGTGTGTGTGTGTGGGCATGCAGTGTATATATATATGTGTGCGTGTGTGTGCGCAGTGTGTGTGAGCATGTGTGTGTGTGTGAGCATGTGTGTGTGTGTGTGTGTGTCTGTATGTGTGTCTGGTGTGTGTGTTCTGTGTGTGCGTGCGTGCGTGCGTGCATACGTGCGTACGCGTGCATGTGTGTGAGCACATGTGTGTGAGCACATGTTTATGTGTGTATGTGTGTGTGTGTGTGTGTGTGTGTGTGTATATATATATATATATATATATACGTGCGCATGTGTGTGAGCACATGTTTGTGTGTGTGTGTGTGTGCGTGCGTGCGTACGTGCATGTGTTCTGTGCGTGCGTGCATGTTTGTGCGTGTGTATCTGTGTGTGTGCGGGTGTGAGTCATAGGGCTCTTGCTTATGTCCGCAGTGTGAATTGCTGATGGCGCAGAGCTCCATCCTCACACAGTGTAACAGAAGCCATCACTCAGCGGCCCTCTTTAAAGCTCACTGACAGAGACCAGGCTTCCTGAGCACAGAGAATCATCCCAGACCCAAACACCCATCTGCCTCTCAGCACACAGGCATGCTCTGGAGTACGCAGCCTCTCAGAGTCGCATCATCACTGAACAGCGGTCAAAAAACACTGGCCCAACACGAGTGTATTTTAAGCGTTGTGAGAAAAATAGAAAGTCTATGAAAAGCAACATTTCATGAAATGAGGAAAAACGTCTTTTTTTTACAGACTGCATTTGTATACATTACATATGTTTTAGTTGCATAATATTTTTGTCACAAAGCAATTAAACGCTGACATCTCAAAGTTGATGAAAGATTTCTGTTCATGTATCAGTCTCAAAAATGGAGATTAAAGATATTATTACACAGCTTACAATATGAAGATCACTTGATCACTACCTCCTACCTCATTGTCAGTGTGGGTAATTTGCTATTCCAAGATAATCAGCTTCACTTATAATTGTGTCACGTAATAAACGCCATCATTTCCAGGGAGAGGAAAAACACTCTGAATGAGATGCGCTGAAAAGGAACAACGCTGGGCTTTTTTTCAGTCTTATTTACCCAGTTAGGTCAGCTGAGAACCAATTTCTCATTTGCAGGGATAGCCTGGGGAATCCATCTAAGCGGGGAACTGAAGGCATCCTGCAGTCAGTTTGATGGTGCTTGGGAGGCCAGAAACAGGGAGTCCGTTTTTATGGGAATTTGACTGGGACACTGGAGGTAACACCCCTGCCCTTTCTGAGAGCACCATATGGGATCTTTAATGAGTGCGGTCAGTAAGTCACTAGCTCTAGCGTCTCGCTGGAAGGCTGGGGTTGTTGTGCTTAAGCTGTCCGTGGTCCTCCTGGCTTTGGACTCTGTGAAGGCGTTTGTTCCCAGCTGAGTGCCTGATGGAGGTCGACCCATGAGCGACCCAGCGCTTCCAGTTATTCAGCTAGGGGTGATGGAGTAGACCGGGCTGGACTAGGGTCCACGTGACCGTTGCGTTGTTGTCTTCGGGCCCGGTCCCTGCTCAGTCACTCATCCTTGGAGGCGGGTGACAGCCAGCTGCTCGTACTGCAGTGACCTCTCACTGCGTGATTCACTGGTCTTCACTTACAGTCTGTTCCACCAGGCCCTTGCTGTCCATCCAGACTCATCTATGCCATGCTAATGTCTCCTGACCATTCGGTGTACATGCTGCACCACTGATTGCTTGTGATACCTGCCGCCTCGGTGACAGCTGAATGTTCATATGGCATTGATGTCTTTGTGTGAGAGCAGGATCGGTGCTTATTTCTCCTGCCTTAGCTTTCCCATACTGTTCTTGTTTACTGTTCACCATATGTTCTACGGCAGTGACTGTTCACCCATTGTGCTAGAGCAGTTGCTATTCGCCATATGTGCTGCTTCACCAGCTACTTTCACACATAGGACCGGTAACATCGCTGCATTAACTTTTCTTGTTCACAGCATTACCCCATGACTATCCATCAGGTCTGGTGTCCCTGAAGTGTGTGTTCACACATCACGGTGCTGGTTAGAAAGAGGCAAGGCAGTAAAAACATCTCGCTTTCCTGATATATGAATGTTATGGCTTTGTTCATAACTATCCTCGAAAATTTTCATTAGTGGAAATCTCACTGGGCCTTTGGGGGAATGGCTGACTAGGCCTTTCTTCAATACCAGCTCCAGCTCTCATAAACACAGGAGCGCTGAGACTCGGGGGGGCACCTGTGACCCCTCACTGTCGCTCTAACCTCACCTGTCCCTTGTTGTACCTGAAGCTCGGCTGATGCAAATGACCATTCATTTATCCCAGGCAACTTTCCTCTAAGCCAGCTCAAACTGCTCACAGTACATTTAGCTCCAGCCAAGCAACCACAGTGTGTATCAGTGTATCAACCACAGACTCCTCTGTTCACCCGGGTCTATCAATCACTCAGTGTGCATGAATTGCACGGTCTTCTGCTGGGTGTCCACACCGTATTTGCGGCTGCAGGCTGCGCACCGAGTGACAGTGGTTTCTCCCTGTGTACATTGTGGTAGCAGTAGCTTGTTGTGCATGAGTAATGACCCGCTGCTCAGCCCCTCAGCTGCACCAGGCAGCGCCTACCCAATACCCCAAAGCCCGCCTGTGGATACGGACCGTACATGGGCACGGACAACCATTCACCACTCACAGATCATTCACCATGTGTGGGGCAAAACCGACCGTTCGCCGCACAAACTGTAGCGGGGAACCAGCCACAGTTTCTGGAGCAGTTACATTCCAGGTCCAGTTCATGAACAGCAAAAAAAAGGCTGGTCAGGGACACAGGGCTGTAGGAGGTGAGGTGAGAAACTATTTGACTGAATGGTTGGTATTATAAGCACTGAAAAAAGTAACAGTATGACTTTCTAATTCAAAGCACAGTCTTGGTAGGTAATTCTGATTAAAAAGAAAACTTTAGTTCCAAAAGATATTTGATTTATTTTTTTAATTTAATTCAAAGGGATGGCACACAATCAACAACACAGCAGCAACTGCGTCAATTGATACAGTGGCAGATTTAGCTGTTTAAGCTAATTTCTCATTTGCAGTGATCCCCCAGGGTTTACTCAGTGAGGGAGCTTGGGTATTCTGTCTTACACAAGACATGATCAAACCTGTCAGCTTCACCCATGTTTGCTTTGCAGGGATCTCAAATAAACTGCCACTGTGTTTTACATGCGCTGAATTAGAGCAGCATGCCGTGGTTCTCCTCCTATACACATCCAGCAGAGATGAGTCTGCCTTCTGCTTCGGTAAGTATCCACACTTGTCTCTGTCCTTGCCTGGTTTTGGTTCAAGGGCACCCCTCTCACTAAGTTACATAACACCACGCTCCAAACCGAGGCAGCTAGACTGTCAGTCTTCCTTCGAAAATATATTCATTTCTATCCTTATTCCTCATGCTTCTCCGTTAATTATATTCACTTATGAATCGCATGTCAAATACTCGGTTGCCTGTAGCTTCAAAGGCATAAGTTTTTTTTTTTTTTTTTAAATGAAAAGGAAATAACATGGAGGTTTGAGACTTTACTCTGTAAAACATTGCCATCTATTGGTCATAATTGATATTTTTTTGTCCCACGACTCACATACCATGTGTGGATGAGGTTGAGTGTGTGTGTGTGTGTGAGTGCGTGCCTGCGTGCGTGTGCGTGTATGTTTGTGTGTGTTTGCATGTGCATTTGTGCACGCTGTTTCGTGTGTCTGCACATGTCTGAGCATGCATGTATGTGCGTGTGTGGGGGCGATGGGGGGTAGGGGTAGTGCTGGAGACGCTGCAGTATCAGCTGTCAGAAGGATACACAGAAACAGCATTTGGAGCTGGAGGAGTAGGTCAGAGAGCCACAGGAGACGCACAGCTTAACAAATCGCTCCTCGTATCAGCCCCTCCACCCGGGGAGCTGGCACCCAGGGCCTGCAGAGACACACCACCAGGTTTTTAAAAGTCTGAGAGCGCCTGTTGCTTTTGGGGGGCTTGGGTGGGACAGTTTATGTGTTTAATCAATAAGGCTCAAGGGGACTGTGAGACTGTGTGCAAGAGCCTGACCAAGCAGCTCTTCCACAAGCAAACTGATAACCATTGAGTCTAAGCTCTGTATACCCATATGGAAATGGAATGTGTATTTAAACATGTTGAAACAAAAGATATTTGAAGTGCAACTTCCCTGCTGTTTTAGGACGAGTATGCGACTAAGTCCTCAATTCAGTTAAAATATGTCTTTAAGATTGACTTGTTATAAAGGGAGGTGTTAAGTGTTTGTTTTTTCTTCAGGTTGACTCTGTGAAGTCAGAGCTCATCAACATGAACTTGCCAGACTGCATTTGAGGTAAAATTGAGTGAGAGTTAGACCACATAGATGGTAGCAAAGTCAGGTTCACAGGTATGCTTTAATGAACTGTTAATTCAAATTAATATAATACTACATGAAATGTATTATATTAATTTGGGGATTGCATGTTGTGCTATACTATACTGCTCTATGGTAAATAAAGTATAATAAATATATAGTATAGAACATGTGTGTGTTTTAATTTACTCGCTTTTATTTACTTGCATTTAGTCGATTGATTAAGGAATATTTTAATGCAATGTTATTGTATGGTCTTCTGTGGTTGTAAGGTCGCAGTGACAGCTATTGATTAGCAGTGTGCACACATTGACCTGGTTTAGCCACGGTCGCGGTACGGATGTGAAACCATGAAGAAGAATGGACCTGTCAGACTCGGCCTCCATCTTTCTTCAGCCCCAGTTAAGCCGGGCTCCCCGGGCAAAGCGGCAAGTCTGACAGCCAAAGAGGTCACGCTGATTTATAGGTCTGCACTGCCATGCTTCGTGTCATAAACAGGCCTGTCTGCCATTGGCCGGGCTGCCTCCGGGAGGTCGGCCATTGGCTGACAGGGCGGCACACGCTCCAGTGTTCCGTGGGTTGAGCTGAAGCAAAGAGGTCCGTCCAGAACGTGCCCCACTTGGTTCTGAAGGCCTGTCTGCTGAAACAGACACTCAGTAAACCATCAACCGCATTCATAATAAACAGTTTGTGGTCCAAACAACCACCCCCACCCCCCCATACCCCCACACCCCAGTTCCTGGAGTGTAGTTTGATCGGTGGCACTCGTAAATAATTCAGTATGAAAGGTGATTCATATGTTGGCCACTGGCCACACATTTTATGTCTGAGCATCTGAAGACAGGTCATGACAGCTTTAATGTTTTCACTGAGACACACGGAGTCGCACACGTCAGGGATTCTCTCCTTAAGCTCCCCTAGCTTGCTGTGCTTGATGCTCAGATCTTCTAAGTGTGTATGTCTTTACTTTGAGATACACACACACACACACACACACACACACACACGCATAAACAGAAACACCAGCACATGCATGCGCACGCACACACACACACACACAAACATGCATAAACAGAAACAACAGCACATGCACGCACACACACACACACAAACATGCATAAACAGAAACACCAGCACATGCATACACACACAGAAACATATATACACAGACACACGCAAACACACATGCACACACACATACACATATATACATACATACATACATACATGCAAAATCATGCATACATACATACACATACAAGCCCTGTATCATGTTGTATCAATGTGTTTATTTTGCTTCAGTTTTTGTCTTGGCGAATCTCTCTCTCTCTCTCTCTCTCTCTCTCTCTCTCTCTCTCTCTCATGCTCATCCTCCATCTTTCACTCTGTCTCCTCTGAAGGATTTCTTTTACTTCTCCTGTCTCCTTTAGATGACATCATCTCGTGGAAGCACCAACGGCGATGGCAGCGGCAGTCACAGTCTGGCAGGGGCGCGCAGCAGAGCTGTGCGACAGCTGTGTTTTTATTAGCAGGGAGAGGATTAATTGACTCGTTATTATCTTTAGCAATTCAGGGCTTAATTGGGAAGAAAATAGGGCTCGTCGAGGGGGGAAGGTGCAGAGATAAATGAGGATATAAACATATGAATAAATAACAGGGGGGAAAGGAGACGGCTGTCGTTCTCTCCCTCTTTCTCTCTCTCTTCTGTGCATCTTCCGTGAGGGACACCGAAGCCCAAGGAGGAGCTCTCTCCTACACGCGCTGACATTTGCATAAATCCCGCAGCGGCGGAGACGCGGCCGGCTTAATTTCCCGGCAGGAGCGCGCGCCCGGGGTGAGGGAACGCTGGGGAACCAGCTGGAGAGTATTAGCCAAATTAAGCACAGAGCGAATCCCTCATGGACTGCCATGTATTTGGCTGTCAGAACAAGGCCAGGGCCCGCGTTAGGGTGCATTAGTCACTGCAACCGCTCTTAATTGACACTGAGAGACTATCGCATTTCACGGGAGCGTCCGTGTGTCGCTCGAGCTGGGAGCAGCACTTTTTTCAAGGGGGAAGAAATTAAATAATATAATACAAACAAAGGAAAACACACACACTCCAGCTGAGTCGCTGTTTGTTGGAACATGCACCTCCTTGGGATGCAGAATTACAGTTGCTGTAATGAAGTACCTTACTCATGGTTACGATGGCAGTGTCCTACCTGGGAATCAAACCTGCAAACCCTGGTTTTCAAGCCCAGCTCCCTGTCTGCTGTACGATAGATCATACATACATGCATGCATACATACATATGTAAACGAACACAATGCAGTCATGAAAGGCTGAGAAAAGAACATATTATCAGCACATAACGGCACATGATGTTGATTGATGTGACATTATGTGACAGCCTTGTCCTTCATGAGTTGAGAAGAGGCAGTCAGTCGACTTTGGGACACCATTCCCCATTGCCCACTGTACTCAGTCAATGTTTGTCATAGCGTTAACATTCAACGCAAGGGTGACTTTTGTTTTTCCCCTGACTCTGACAAAAGTTTAGCTGCTCGTCAAACCGTGTTTGAGAACAAGAAGAAAAGAGTTACGTTTGAATTTGACGAAATGTCAAAGTTAAGGACAAATGTTGATTAAATAAGGGGGTTCATTCCATCGTCGAAGCAGACTCATAATCTCTCTTCTCACAGGTATTTGACTCCAGTTCATAAAACAATTCTTCAGTCCCACAACCTCCCATTCCTGTCCAATTAGAGCATAACTTTCCAACCAATCAGAGCTCTTGTCCCTCTGTCACCCTCAGTGGCACTCAGAACGCTCTGCTTTCACTCTGCAAATTTATTCTTCCATCTTTCAAAGACCATTGTGGTGCAAACAAATCACTCTTTCCTTTGGCTTGATACGCCATACGCAACATGAATTTTTAACAGTCTCAGAGATTCAGAGACGTCTCATCATGTAAAGCCGTCATTTGTCTTGAGGAGGGTAGGGAGGCATTGTGAGAGAGATGCTACACTCTTTTTCCCTGCCAATGTTTTAATGTATTATTAGCTGTGTAAAATCTCATAGATGAGTGAGGATACATTCCATACTGATGTCAGATGGTTATTAAGAGCTGTCACAGTGTGGAAGAGTAGAGGTAGAGATGCTTTTAGTGATGAAGTCCAGGTCTGATGCAGTGCTGGATGCTGTCTCACCTGTTCATAAACGATGCGCCTGATTGGATGGATTGAATAGTCAGTTCTCATCAGTATGTATTTTCATTCTTATTCTTTTATAGACCCTTATTAAATGTAATCTTAATCCAAAATTGTATTCAAGTCATTACTTCATGTGTGGTTTAATATTAATTTAGATATTTTTTTTTTCAATTTTCCCTTTTTTGAAAGTCTTCAAACAGTTAAGCTATGTAAAGTGTATTTTCAAAGAAATCAAACTCCTGGTTCCACAGTTCCGTGTTAACAAAGTGTCTCAGAACAGGACTTCTTATTTAAGATCAGTCCCCCTGCAGAGATGTATCCAACAATGCGGTCATGTATCCCATAATGCCAGCTGTTTCCTGTCCATTCTAGTGCTCTCTCAGCCAGCAAATATACTTCTCAGAACACATGTGGTCTACATTCCCCATTGGTTCTAAAAAAAAAATAAAATAAATAACAACAATGTTCTCCAAATGTAGTTTTCAGGGAATCAAAAATTATGGACCTAAGCACAGAGAAATGTATCCCATAGTGCACAGCAAAATTGCAAGTAGAGCCATATGAGGGATACTAGTCCACAATTATCTGGAGCTAACGGTGTGATTTCATCTCGCACAAAGACCTGCGTTTTGCATTTCAGGTTGAAAAGAAGTGATACATTAAAAGCAGACCTTCATTCTGGGGGGGGGGGGGGGGGGTGATAATGGCAGTGAATGAATGTCATAAGGGTTTAATTTCATAAAAATTCAGAGGCAATTTTTTTCTTTCTTTGTAGGTGACATTGTGAGAGACATGCTCTGCATGTATGGAGATAAACACGTAGACAAAGATGGTCAGAACTGTGACTATGAATAAATTACACCTGTATTTCATGCTTCAGGAGTACCTGGAGAATGTCGCCGCACTATGACTCATTTTGGTACATGAGCATCCCTGTGTGTAACATAATTTCATGCATGTCATTTCATGTGACGTGTCATTTCTCTCTGCGCTGCGACCCAGCAGGACCATCAGGGACTGTTGCTATTAAAACAAGATAATTGTGCTCCATATTGTTAATCAGTGGGCTCCAAGCTAATTTAGTCTGGAAAAATCCATTCCTCATGTTGCTTTAATGTGAAAGGTGTTGTTTTGAGTCAGAGCGACACAGAGGGTTGTCAGCATGTGCCACCATTGTAATTACCTGCAGGGACTTTGTCTGGAGCTTGTTTTAATCACAAACACAAATACATTCACACACATTCTCTCTCACACACACACACACACTCACACAGGCATGCAAATAAGTGTACACAAGTTCATATGCATACACATATACTGTATGTATACATACAGATGCACACACAAACACACATGCACATATAAGTGCACACATATGCACACACATGGATACACACTCACATACACACACAAACTTACACACACACTCACATACACACAAGATTACACATACGCACTCACGCATACACATAAGCTTACACACACACTCACAAACACACTCATACACTCAAGCTCACACACACACACACACACACACACACTCATACGCAGAAGCTTACACACACACACACACACACACATTCCTATACACAGAACGGCATTAGAATAGCACCCGCTGAGCAGTCACATGACTAGCCCACACACTGGGGCAGGAAGCAGGGAGAGGCCCACAGCATGCTGTCTGCTGCTTTATTAACACAATGTTGTAAATGATGAATATCAGGGCTTGAAAGAGGAGAGTTAACAGATGAGGAAATGGGAGCAGCAGCGCCGCGGATGTGTGCGTCTCCATACCGACTCCCTCTTCTCCCGGCTCTCAACAACAAGCTCTGAGACTCCGTTTGATGTCTCCAGCTCTCATCAGGTTGAGGAAAAACAGACCACCCTACCACTGACAGCTACTGAGAGAGAGAGAGAGAGTGTGAGGATACTATGATGCTATCGTCTGAGTGAGCTCCACATAAAAACACAAACAGTGAAGGTAAAGCGAAGGAAAAAAGAGAAGAAACGGAGTACAAAGGAGGGTAGAATGCGAAGGGTTCCTGTCAGTTAAAATGACTGATTCAGCTCTGACATTTGAACCAAATTCAATATAATTCACCAAGCAAAATCAAATAATTTTGTAATCATATAATCTGTGGTGTATCGTTTGTGTACGTTGTTTGTCCATTCAAATGGACAGTGATGGAAACCCCCAACTTCAGGAAGTGGGCATATCCCCAAATTTCTGTTACGCCCATGCAATAATAAGATAGCTGGGATAGCTAATCATCTGACTTCGCTGACTGAAGAGTTGGTTTGGCGCATGGTTGGATCAAATGCATGGCAGTGTTGCTCTCTGAAGCTAGGCTTGACATCCCTGCAAGTGGGTCCGCTGCCCTATAACGTCCAGACCTCTAATCTAATTGGGTCACCTGTTCTATCGAGTGTGCATATTCATATTCCATTAGGTACATTTGTGCTGACTGCAAAAAAAATATATGTTTATTAGAAATGTTGTGCTTGCCATCTGGGTGCAGGGCTGAAAGATCTGCTTTGCTTTGATGTGAGCATCAGTGAAGTCACGGGAACTGCCCGATGGCTGTCATTTTAAAGTTTATGATTACGCGCGCGTCCTAGACTGTAGTTACACCTATCGCTAATTTTTCTGAATTATAATACTGATGCATGCTGATTTAATTGCCTTGAAACCCAGGGGAATTTTCCGGAAATGTTTACTGACATTTTGTAGAATGCACTTGCAGTTCTATTATTGCTGGATAATTAGATGTTTAATTTGATGGGCTTTCTGAATATTGAGTGCAGCTTTGAGCTTGAAAGGGAGGTAATCTAGCTTATCACAGTGAAGTGTTTGTCCATCAATTACCACATCTCTGCTCACTCCAAAAGGGTCTTGATTGGCTGGAGTATTGTGAATATTCATATATGGGGAGTGGCTAATGAAAGAACATTCTTAATGGAACAACAACACAGGTGACACGCGAACCTTCTATTACTGTACTTTACCAGCTAGAATCTCTATGCAATGGATCTCAAACTCCGGTCCTGGAAGGTCTATAGAGGCTGACTTCAGGTTTTTGTGGTTTCTATTCAATCAGCTGCACCTTAGTAAACTATGTGTGTGAACTCTTCAGCCAGTTAATCACTTAAATGGGGCAGCTTGTAGTCTACAGGCTAAGGTACATGACTGGGACCCCTGAGGTTGGTGGCTCCAGCCACAGCAAGAACACCAGTGCTGTTAGACCCCTCAGCAAGGGGGATTGGCCCTTTGCTAGCCTAATCAACTGTAAATCACATTTGCTAAATGACTGTAATGTATGTAAAGGAATCACTTCAAACACACCGAAAAAAGTAGCTGACGCTGTGACTCTTCCTGCCTGGAGTTTCAGATCATTGCTGAAGACATAGGGCGATGCTGGGATGGGAGGAACTCAAAGCACCTGCTTACCAGTCAGTAGTTACCCACAGTATAGCAGCTGAAGTTACATAAAGAGATGCTGACTTATCTGGTAAGGACAGTCGGCTGTGTAGAGCACTGTTTCTACAGCACCCCATTCCAACCCGCTCAGAAGTCAGAATAAGAAGGATGCTTTCATCGTGTTTGTGAGAAGCTGAAAGCCTCTCACAGCCCAGCGAGATCCAGCACCCGGGGTGAAGGGGGTGGGGAGGGTAGTGATGAGGTCACAGAGGGTCCACTTTGGTGCTGGAAGAGTGAGTGCATGGGGTCAAAGTTCACTGTCCCTCTCCGCCACCATTGGATCATCGGGGACAGCAGGACCGAAGGAGGATCAAAGACAGAGCGGCCCCAGAGTTGATTCCCTCTCCATTTGATCTGTCAAATTAAGTTGATGTTCAACTTTTCCTCAAGTCTTTTCAAATTCCTTTTAAAGTGAAAAAAAGGGGGAGAAAAAAAGAAACTGCAATGCTTTGATTAATTTAGCAAGAAAAAGAAGTCTGACTGCCGGCAAACATATTCCATCAAAAGTGTATTTTTTTCTTAAATTAATGCTCTTCAGGCTCAAGATTGTGTTATCATTTAAACATTTGACATCTGAAAGTCTCATCTAATCTACACCAGCATAAACAGTGGGGGGAAAAATGGTCTGCATGCAGAACGATCTCCGGAGTTACGGAAATGTTTGCTGCTGAGGGGTGCCACTCCGCAAACTTTCCTAAGGACGCAACGTCCATAAGAGAAGAGAATGTAGACCTCTGGAATGTTGACTTCGCCGCGGGACAAGGGATGAAAATGTTGGCGTCACATTCTTTATTTCTCTCTCTCAGGCATACCTCAGACGGCCTTGTTCTACCCAATGTTGCGTCACCCTGGAAGCAGGCAAGAAAGTCCATTAGAGAGCACATCCATTCATTGTGTGGGCAGGCCTGTCTTAGCCAGTGCATAAATCTCCCACAAACAAAGTCTCCCACAAAAGGGACATTTTTGGTTGTTGTTTTAAGGTCATTTTCATTAATTCCCCTGCAGACCTTCCAAAAAACATACTGCAGATAGTATTTTTTATTTTTTTTTTTGAAAACAATTGTTTTTCCCATTAAAGTCGTATGTAAATGAAGCCATTAACAGCCTCTTACAGGTACGATACTGCAGAATTGATCAGCAGGAATTTTATAGATTTTCTCTGTCTTTTGATGGACATGGCAACCAGGATGGTAATCTTCAAATAACAATCAATGAAGAAATCTGGGAATGATTAATTATAAGCCATGCAAATAATGTATTGGAATATGAATATTGCCATTTAATGGGTGGAAAGGACTGATTGATAGTCACCCCTAAGTTTTTCTACTCCATCCAGCTTGAACAGAACATATATGGCTTCATGCAAATTAATCATACTAATCATAAAAGCATTTTCTTTTGAAGTTGATTTCACTTCAGATTGAGAATCAAGCTATGACGTGAAAATGGACTGACAGCCAATAGGGACTGTGAATTATTACTCTGCTGTTTTTCCTCTCCTGTGGTTGTACCCTAAATTGATCAACATGATGTCTCTCGAAATCCTCAGAAATCTGCTGGGGGTGGGGGGGGGGTTCACATTTTTGCGGCAAATCAGAATTTTCCAGCATATTCAAGCCAATTTTGATAAACACATCTTCAACTTGTCCCAGGAGTTATTAGAAGTATGTTTGAATATACTGTATTCAGTCCTGCCAGTTTAGGCTTGGAAAAAGCAAGTCTTTTTCTGATGCCTATGTTCTTTTCAATGTCATGTCACCTTTTTTTGTCAGGTAAGTGAAACATTTGCAGGTCCAGTCTCTATTACTCCAATAACTAAATCTCCCCTGAATTCATGTTAAAGTGCTTTTTTAACCTTTATTTTCACAGGTTGATACACCGAGAGCTCAGATCTCATTTTCAGGGACAACCTGGGGAATCAAAGTGGGTAGGAAATACTTGGGTTCGTGTAGCCTGTACGATGCATGGAAAATGATTGGGTGGCTGGAGGTAGGGAGCCAATTATTCAGGGTTTGGAGAAGGACATCGGGGTTAACACCCTGAATGTGCCATGGAGACTTAATGACCATCGTGAGTCAGAACCTTGGTTCACATTGCCTCGTTGAAAAGATGGAACCCTCTATTGCACCGTACCCCCATTACTGAGCTGGAGCATTGGATTTTAATTGGCCCAGAGGGAAGGCCACCCCCTTCCCCCCCGCCCCCCCACCAAGTTTACCAACACCCCTAGTTTTCCCTGGAGGTCTCCTATCCAAGCAGACTCTTCTCTGCTGTTTGATAAGAGTTTAGAACAGGGTAGTATGAGATGCCAGAGACAGTGCTGAGAGCTCGGTACTCTAATAAGCAGTGAATATGGATAAAGTTTGGCGGGCTGGGAAGAGGCGGACAAAGACAGGATGGGAAGGTGTGTCATGCTGTATTAGCCTCACCAGCATAGTCAATGTGCATGAAGCTAGTAGTTTCTCACACTGTAATGGCAGGTGGAAGTTTTTCTCTTTTTTTTCTTGTTTTGGTTTTTTGTTTTCCCTGATCCTCTAAAAGCCTCTGTTTCTTTCAGCAGCATTAAAATAAAAGACAGCCCAGGGACGTGTCTTTTAAATCCCTTCAGACCAGCAGGAAATAGGAAATCTTGCCTTCCCCTCGCTCTTTAAGGCTCATGAATCTGCAGCAATTCTGCTTTGTGTCTTGTTACTTTATCCTTTCACAGATTGATCTGTTTTCCTGAGATTAAATGTCTTTCTGACTTCTTTTCCCCTTGAGGGCAGAGACAAAGGGAGAGAGAGGTCGTGTCACCGCGTGGGCTTGTCTGAGCGCGGTACGATGGAGGATGGCGATATCTGTACAATGACATCACGGTGATGTTTCCTCATTTTTGAAGCAGAAATACATCCCCAATAGACTCACCATTATGCCCTGATCCAATCAGACCAGAGCATTCCAATTCGGTCCATCATCTCAGAATTCACTCAAGGATGTTATGCAATAGCGTTTATAAGAATGTTATAAGCACAATAGGGACATTTGTAAGGCTAATGCAAGGAATTTAAGGACGTCTATGGGGTGTTATAACAACAATGAGGTCATTATAAGAAAGGTTTTAAGGACTTTAAGGACATTTATAGGATGTAATAAGGACATTAAGGAATGGATATTCTGTTGTATAATATATAATAGGAATATCAAATTAGAGACTTAAAAAAGAGGATAAAGGAATGCACTTATATCTTATTAGTGCAAATAATCCACAGTAGTCATAATTTCTTTTTACGACTCTAAATTCTGCAGGGCTCAGAGAGACTGTCCTACCTTATGTAATCTGTTTTGTTCCATTCTGAATTCAAAGCAAAAACTCCATTCTTGGCAGTTCATTTCTCGAGTCCTTTGAAACTTTGTGAACAGATTATTAACATTCCTGTTCATCCTTGCTGTCTAATTTTTGTTAATGAGACACAGAAGGAAAGAATTAACTGGAAAATAAGTTAATTTATTATGGCTGTGCAATTTTATTCCACCCTTCAACAGACACAGCCAGATGAAGACCAAAGCAAAACCTTGAGCAGCATCCAAATCAATTCATTTCCTAGTCTGACATTTAAAGAATGATGCCAGAGATGAGTCTGAAAATCAACACCGCCATCTCATTTAGCTCTGCGTAACACAATATTTGACAAATGAAAAGTTTTAGTTCACCTAAAAACCATTTAATACTGACACTTATGTAATAAACCTGACTGTGAAAATTAAGTTCATTTGACAAAAGGCATGAATAGAGAGAGAAAGTTTTGAGCTTAATTAAACACACATAATGCCTTAATTACACGTTAATAATGAAATCTGTATATAATTCACAGACCTAATCATAAGCACTATCAGCACTGGAAAATATGGAATATTCGATTATGTTCTAAAATAATCAATCAGTTTACATTTTAATAATCAGTAACTTTACATTTAATTATTATTTATGAAGGCAAGGCCCATTGTCGGCATGACAACTAATGTGGGCTGTAGATACTTCATTTCTGAACAACATCTACAAAACATGCATTACATTTTGGCTAAGGCTGCCTGCTATATGATTTGTAAGGCAGCATTTGATTGGCTGGGGCAGTTTATCATTTCTTGTGTCACACACTATTTTGGGGTTTATCAGAAAGTCTGTGACTGAATGAGACACACAGATATGAACTTGACAGGGGTTCACAGCGCGAGAGAGTGATGTTTGGAGGTCGCCCTTCCATATTCACTTCACTGGATTTTGTGCCTATAGAGGTTTGCAAAAATGTGCAACACCCCCCCCCCCCCCTCCCCCCCGCAAACTCACTCTATGCACTGTGATTGTTAACATGGGACGGTGATGCTAATAACCAATTACCATGATATTTCAGAGTGTCGTTACAGACATAACCAGCACTGTCTTCCACTTACACCTGCCCTTCGCCTCTTTCAGCCCTGTTTGACCTCCCCTGCTTGACATGGAGAAAATTCCAGTCCACGACTGACTGAATTGATGGAAGTGGAGGGAAAATTATATATTCTTCAAAGCTACCGACCAGGAGTTTGCTGATAACTTTCTACACCTTCCAATTTGCATGCACCTGCCCTACCCAGTTATGGCTGTCAGCTTTTGTGGATGAACACTGCCCTCTTCAGGTAAAAGAATGTATTTCACCTTTTTTCACCCTAATGATATGTGGTCCTCTGGATAACAGCATATGGGACTTGCAATTAACACATTTAGCAATTGTATTATTTTGAAGATAACAATTTCAGAACACATCAATTTTTGACGTCAGTGTTTTTCCCAAGAATACAAAATCACATGCAATCCTTCTAGCATTGCATAACCATGGCAGTGTCTACCACCCCTCATTATGCATAACACTGCCAGCTAAATCAATGGCACTTTCTGCATAATATGACTGGGTGACTTGCTAATGGAATCGCTATATTGTGCTGTTCAAGTGCTGCCAGCAGGCTGACAAATTAATCATTTCTTGCTGCATTATTTGTTAGCATCATATATTAATTCCCTATTGTACATGTCAAGTTATCCAGGGTTTCATACCAACTCCTGCCACAACTTGAAAAAGGCTTTTTTTGGTGCAATTTGTGTATGGAGCAACTCCTGAATGCTGTTCAATTTTCATCCAATTCTTTCTCAATGACGAAGCCTTTGATCTCCTTGAGGGTTTTTATTGACAATATTACAGCACCTATTATTTAGTTAGGTTGATGACCTTCAACAAAATAAACAAAACAAACAAAAAAAAAAAACAACATTCATTCAAAAATCACCATTGAACATAAATAGCTTAGATTAGCATTATACTATTTCCCATTTTACAATGCTTTACACAAACAAACATACCAATTTGCAATTAAATTTGAACGGAGTACAGTATATAGTATGTACACAGTATATAGTATTCATAGCTTTTACCCAAAAATATTTAACGCAGTAATATTTGACAAAGTTACCATAACAAAGCATAGTCGGCACATTAGTGCCGTATAACGCATGTTCTATTTACTTAGCATCGAGGCATGGTTAAACTATACATTCATCAAAGTAAACGATTGTTCCTAACAGTCCTAACACACATTATATACAACATACATATATAAAATGGGCAAATATATTGGCAATCTTGTACTTCTTTCAGACAATGCACCACTTCTCCCAGAAAATTGTTGCAATGAAAGATGCTTTGGTATTCACATGATTATTTCCTCTGTTTGCAAAAATGGACTGGATAAAATTATGGACACCATCTACTATATTTGGTAGCACACCCTTTGGAAAGAATAACTGAAATCAGTTGCTTCCTGTAACCAATGAATGAGTTTATTACACCTCTCTACTGGGATTTTGGAGCACTCTTCTTCTGCCAGCTGCTCCAGGTCTCTCAGATTTGGTGGCTGCCTTCTCCCGCTGCTGTTTTGAGGTCTCTCCACAGGCGTTCAATGGGATTTAAGATCTGGACTCATTGCTGAACTCTACAGCGATTCATCTTAAACCATTTCTGGGTGCTTTTTGAAGTGTGTTTCAGGTTATTTTCCTGATGGAGACCCAGCTTTCTGACACTGGGCCCTACATTGTGCTCGAAATTCTTTGGTAGTTTTCAGATTTCATGATGCACACTTTCAAGGCATCCGATGCCAGAAGCAGCAACACAACCCCAAAATATCTGTGAACCTCCACAGTTTTTGACCGTAGGGACCGTGTTCTTTTCTTCGAAGGCCTCATTTTCTTTTCTGTAAACAGAACAATAGCGTGCTTTACCAAAAAGCTCTGCTTTGGTCTCATCTGTCCACAGGATGTTCTCTCAGAAGGATTTTGAATTCCTCAGGTAAGTTTTGGCAAACTCCAGTCTGGCAGTGGGGTCCTCCTGGGTCTCCTACCATAGCGTCCCATTTCATTCAGATGGTGATGGGTAGAGCGAGCTGACACTGTTGTACCCTGTGTCTGCAGGTCAGCTTGAATTTGTTTGGAAGTTGATCAAGGTTCTTTATCCACCATTTGAACAGTCTTTTTTTTTTTTTTTTGTGCAATCTTTCATAAATGTTTCTTTTCTGTCCACGTCCAGGGAGGTTGGCTACAGTGCCATGGGCTGTAAACTTCTTGACGACGTTGTGCACAGTGGACACAGGAACATTAAGATTTCTGGAGATGGACTTATAGCCTTGAGATTGTCCATGCTTTTCCACAATTTTGGTTCTCAAATCCTCAGACAATTCTTTGCTCTTTTTTCTTTTCTCCATGCTCAGTGTGGTGCACACAGACACACAACACAAAGGCTGAGTCAACTTTTCTCCATTTAAACTGGTTGCAAGTGTAATTTCTATATTGCCAGCACTTGTTACTTGCCACAAGTGAGTTTAAATACAAATTAAAGGAAAAATTACATGCTTGAAATCCAATTATTTATTACAATTCAGAAAAAGTGCTGCCAGCAGCCATTAATTTTGTCCGGTCCATTTTTGGAGTTCTGAGTGGAATTATATCAGATGTGGCATTTTACTCTGTTTTTTGTGCTGTTGCTATGCAAACAAGAGAAATAAACATGTGAATATCAATGCAACATTAATCGCAACAATTTCCCGGGAGAAGTGGTGCATTATCTGAAAGAAGTGGAGGTTAACACTCCAGTTATCTGGAGAGGAGAAAAATCTTCTAGCTCACTTTTCTCCGCTTCTGATGTGATGCCTAATTAACCCGGAAGAGTATTTTTCTCCTGCAGCTTCTGTGGTGGATCACATGCTCTCTTGGTTCGACTTCAAATCGCCCCGACTGTCTCCTCTTCATACCAATGAAGTGCCCGTTCGTGTTTTACCCAAATGGTGGACGATACTTGATGAAGATAAGATTTCATTACCCTTTGTAATCAATAGAAAGAAGAACACAATGTATAATCTTCCACGATAGGTGCACAGTATACTCTCCCACTTATCACACAAATTTTATTTCAGTGCTTGGAACGTGAGTGTATATCAATATCTGTCAATGTTAGTCTATTAGGGTATTTATTTAATGTGCTCAAACCAGTACAAGCCATCTCTTCCTGAACAGGCATTAATATAATTCAAATTACCGTGACAGAAATTTAATTCCTTTCTTTTACTTTTTACATCTGTTCTTAATGTCTTAACAGAGATCATTTAACACGCAATACTGTTTCCAATTATAAGATTATGCTCATGTTTTATTTAGATTGGGTTGCTTCAAATGTACCAGTTTTACAATTAAAACTTATTTTGTAATAAACCAAAGAGATACACCAAAATGACTATAAATTAGAGGCTGAATTACAATGAAATAGCCTTTTTCCCCGTTGAAAAAATCAATAGTTGTGGGATTTTAGTTTTTAGAGGTAACGAACTGAACTCACAGGGCACAGATCAATAGGCTTCTATTCTGAGAATAACACTTTTATTGTACAAAATTATTCTGAATAAAAAGAAATAAGTTATCGAGTGAGCTGTTCTTTGTCACCCGGCTATCAACATTCAGTGCAGTGGTTCAGTCCAGTCCAGTCCTTCGAACCATCGACATTTGGCTTGAATGTTCATCGTTTTATTTCCTGTAAAACATATCGAGTAAAAGTTCCTCCATGTTGACCGTTCCAATGACTGGTCTGAAGAACAGTTCGGCGACGACGTTGGCGTTGATGGATCGTAACATAGACAGTGCGATTAATAGTTTGGCGAACCTTGCAGGGTCTTCTCGGTGAATCATTTTGACATATTCATTAAGTGCCTGGTGCGATTCCCTCTGCAGTCCGTGTATGTAGTGTACACACAGTAGCCCCACCAAATCTGCAAGGAGACAGACTATATAACCACTGCGGAAATGACGGCAATGACATATGTTACCATTATATGTATAAGACAATAGTAATAATAATGAGAGGAAGAATTTATTGTCAATGACTTACAAAAATATTATCCGACAGGCAGCCATGAATTCTGGCTTAAGCAAAATCTATCAGTTATCTAAACTTCGTTTGAAACTTCAGCATTTCCACTTCAACTGCATTTATACAATTAAAATGCATGGTACAATTATTATTATTATTGTTGTTATTATTATTATTATTATTTATATATATGGAAACGCAATTCCATTAATTTGATCTACAAAACTACTTTGTTCTGAGCTGTTCTGAGAAGGTAATGTTACAGCACAGCTATCACTTGTCTAACTTATTTTGAACAGGCATCCTTTTCCATTGGGGCGATTACAGCCGAACAAACCTGGGTTGAAGAGGACGGCTCCTTTCAAATACGCGTACTCCTTGGTGCTAATGTCCAGTCCCCAACACTTGGTCAGGAAGGCTTTAATGCTCTGGATTTCAGCTAGGGCAACCCCCTGGCCGCTGTGCTCCTGCGGGCTGTCTTGTTTTTGCTGTCCGCTGGTCAAAATCCTTTGCAACATGCTAGGTTCGGGCGTCTCCGTGGTCTCAAAGTCGACCCTGTCCTGCGCCATGCCCAGCACGAGCAGCGGCGCCCAGCTGCTCCGCACCAACAGCAGCTGGTCGTCGGCGGGCAGCTCGCGGAAACAAGGCACGTTCTTCACAAACTTGAGCGTTTTCACCAGCACTGCAGAAGCGGCTTTGCAGGTAATGAGGGGGCACTGAAGTGCTACTTTCTTCTTGGATCCACACAAGCAAGCCTTAGGTGGGTCGACTCCCCGACGAATGTGCGCGTGCCGCCGCTCCGGTTGGTTATCGTTCTTCAGAATGTTGTAGAGGATACTGTTGTGTCTCCGGTCGCCCATGCAATGGCATCCGTCAAAGTAAGCCATATCGAGCTACATTGGCGTTGTCCACGGCACCTTTGAGGAAGCAGTGTTTTCAAAGCCCTGTCTCATGTGAACTGTGGGTGGATTTATATTTCCTTCCTCCCGTTTGAGAACTTGTTGAGACTTTTTAAAATATTTCAGACACCTCCCACATTTTGTACCTAAGCGCGCACCTAGAGGGAGCCAACTGCTCTCAAATTGAATCAACCAGGATCGGGAAATAGACAATCAATGGGACGCAAATCACTCAAAACCATAATACAACACATACATTTCAACTCTACATATCTGATCAATTTCATAATCTGCTAGCGTCTTGAAAGGTTTAATAACGAAAGACTTCGATAAGGGTCCGGCCATTATTTTGTTCACATTTGTTTCTTACTGTTGTATACCCCTTTGATTTATTTGTGGCTGTTTTAACTGGCAAATGCCAAATATACATACATATTCGTATGGTGCTATTATAATGACATAAATTTATATTACGCAAAGCTGATGTATATACGCATATATGACAAAGATCTATCACTTTAAAATTAAACGACAAGGTGCTGAAGAAAATTAATGAGATTGAGGTTACAGTGTATTGTGGTTTCAACTGCATTGGATAGTTTTTGGGTTGAAAACTCAGAGAACCAGGCAGTTTGTGTGTGTGTGTGTGTGTGTGTGCGCGCACGTGCACATGTGTGTTTCTGTGTGTGTGTGCGTGTGTGTGTGTGTGTGTGTGTTCCTCCTTGTAAAATTCCAATTTAAGAAAAGATATATGAATGGATGAATTAACCACACTCTGTTCCAAAGTAATAAAAACCACCTCAGGGTAGTGGCTGACCTTGAAAATTCAGATAACTCACTAAGAAACACATCTGTAGGGTCAACTGCATTTATGTTGTATTTGTTTGTAGTGTCTCTTTTCTTGTTTTTCTCCTTTAGTTTTTTATTGGCTTATTGCATGTGCCCGTCCTTATGTTGTGTAACCATGGTGAAGTGCCCTGCCAACCCCTCCATGTCTCCTGTCTGACTCTGCTGCCCCTACAGCATGTGTCTGTCATATTTCCAATCAGGACCATAATTGGTTAACATTCCTCTTTGTCACTCAGTGAAATCCGATTAAAAGTATCCTCACAGTTATATATTGCATTTGAAATTATAGGGGTCTGTCACACCACACACAGACACAAACACACACACACACACACACACACAAACACATACAAAATCAGATAAACCTAAAGAATTTCTGTTGAATGGATTCATTTCAAGCAACAATGACAAAACTTTATTCTGTGTTTGAACACAGACAGGAGTCTTTTATTTATTTTTTTTTTGTTTGTTTTTTTTGTATTTTGTCCTTGAAGTGAGTATTCAAGGTCAAAGGCAGGGAGTGGGGACGTGTTCATCTTCTGCTCTACATGCGCTGAAATCGACACAGTGACAGCCCTCACTAGTTACATTTATACGGCTACGAAAGATGCGGCCAGACCTAAGATCACAGCCTGTGTATCGGGCATCAGACAATGTAGGTTAACGTTTGGAATCTGAATCTTAATGCCTCGGTCACAACCTGAATGTTGAAATGTATGAAATAAAATAGTCACAGTGAATATACGCAGCGTAAGTGTGCAGTGTTAGTTCTTCCTTTTGGACACTAGTTCTGTATCCCCTGGCTCTTTTTACACTGAAGGTCAGGGGCCACCTTCATCCAATTTGGCAGTAAATTCATTCTAAGGTGTATGAGTGTATTCTCAAATCTGAGAATAAAAACTGGCGTTTGTCAAAGATGAGATGTGTACGTGACACATAAGCAGGGCCTTGTTGATAAAACATGTGGCTTCAGCGTGGGATTATGTGTAAGAGCTTTGGCCCCATGCTCAGTGATCACCCTTACTTCTCATGTATGGTGTTTTTTTTTTTTTTCAATAATGGTTCCTTCATCACGGTGTGTTGGAACTAAAGGCCTAATTATTCTGGGGAAGAAAACGGGATAATTTTGAACGAAACAGGAGAATAAAAGCAATCGGCCCTAACCAGGGCTTCGGCCTCGATAAGGACACTGGGGATGGGGGCGGTGGGGGGGGGGGGTGATGGGGGCGCGACAGAATTTATGAAGTCGTGATTCAACAGTCTCATGGTGTTTGTGTTGAGTCACACACACTGCATCCTGTGTGAGCTGAAAAATACAGACCGTACTGAGGGTCATCCGGTGTTTTATTGTAAACACCTTGAGAACAAACAGGGTGGTGGGGAGGCTGGAGAGCTATAATTTGTACTTTGAAAGCTAGAGCTGGAGAAAGACAGAAAATTGTCTTTTCTGTTGAGGAAAGAGAGCAAAGCGTGTGAGATAGAATGTTAAACCTGCGCTGTCATTTCGTCAACCGTCCCTGATTACCAGCTATGGGTCACACTTGCAGTTAAAAGGAGGGTGATTCTTCTGAGTTCAATCAGTGTTTATCTTTCAGTTTTTTACTCAAAATTAAATGAAATTTGACCTCAGAAACAGATTTTGGGAAGTTCAGCAATCACCAAAATTAGCTCTCAAAGCTGTTTCATGAACATGAAACTTACATTTATTTGTAATTTCAAGCTAAAAATTGTGGGCTAAGATGCGTAAGACTCCTCCCTGTAGCATGTTTTGACAATGATTTTGACGATCACTTTCAGTATCGACTTTCAATACCTTTTGCTGCCTGAGTGCTTGTCAGTACAGCTGTTCGTTCACATCTGCAGTGATGTATGACTGACAGTGTAACATTTTAATACAAAGAATTTTGGCCCTGAGGACAGCCAGGTCTGTGTGACTCCAGTAAAAAGTGCTTTTGAGTACATTAATCTGTTACATACTGCTGTAGGCCTGGTGACTTAAACAATAGCCACTGAGTCACTGAGCCGCTGAGTCACTGAGCATCTGAGTCATTGAGTCACTGACCCGCTGAGTCACTGAGTTTCTGAGCCTCTGAGTCACTGAGCCACTGAGTCTCTGAGTCATTGAGTCTCTGAGCCTCTGAGCCACTGAGCCACTGGCCTACTTAGTCACTGAGCCTCTGAGTCACTGAGCCACTGATCTGCTGAGTCACTGAGCCACTGAGCCACTGAGCCTCTGAGTCACTGAGCCACTGGCCTACTGAGCCACTGACCCACTGAGTCTCTGAGTCACTGACCTGCTGAGTCATTGAGCCACCGAGTCACTGAGCCACTGAGTCGCTGAGCCACTGACCCGCTGACTCACTGAGCCGCCGAGCCACTGAGCCGCTGTCAGATGTACCAACCCAAGATGCAGTTGCATGATGGAAAGTCCGCTCTGACAGAGCCGTGGGGGCTGCTTTGGTTCTAGCGGCCAGACCTCACCCATCCCAGGACTGCCATATAGCTTAACATGCGTCTGTTTGACCTCAGCCAAACCTCACTCGTCCCAGGACTGCCATATAGCTAAACATGCATCTGTTTGACCTCACATTGTATCAAGTGCTCACGTTACCGAAGCCGTGCCGGTGGGTGAAAACAAATCTTATCTCGTCCTTGACTCTTTCGCTCCTTGTACAGAATGTGACGCATGCTAACCAAACAAAACCCAGCTGGGGCTACTGGATTCTCCGCCTGTGCATTGTGTTAGAAATGGCATTTATTTTTACTTGCACACCGTCTCCTACTATGCCCATGAAAGCAGCACAGGCTCTGGTTTCACTTCTTCAGATAGCAGCAGTTGCACTCTGACCTGAAATTGTGGGAGACGTGGTCTTTATCCATTAAAACTCACCCTGGCGCATTTTTAAAAGGCTTATAATAAGGAATTTGGGGGGGGTGCATGGGGTTACAGCACACCTACACACCTTACAATCAGGCCATTTGAAGAAGCTTTTGTTGGAGAGTCAGGTTAGGTAGAGAAGGTGAGGGAAAAGAGATCTTAGAGGGCGATGGAAATTATGAAGAGCTGCAGGTACAGTCTCAAGCATTCGGAATGCATAGTGAGAGGAAGTCACTAATCTCGTCCTTATTCTCTTAAAGGACTAATGTTACCCATTCAAAGCATGCCTTAGTCATTTTGAGGGCATGTGCTTTTCTGTGTCAGAATGAAAGAAACTGACTGCAAAATGCATATTTGCTTGTTTCCATTAACATGGAAAGCACTCAAAGAAACGTTTGCAAAGTTTGCTTTGATGGAATTGCAAAATCGCTTTGAAGAGACCAAGTGTGTTTGATTGCCTCTGGGCATGGGCTACATGTAATATAGCTGTAAACTGTATTCAGTGCCAAAGAACACCTGTTACAGAAAGGATAACAAAATATATAGAGCTGGATTCATTACAAATGAAGTTTTTAGGATGTCCTTTGGGTCAACAGCTGTGATGTACAGCCATGGCCTGGCCTTTTCCCAGTATTGTAGCAGAATTTTAGTCTGTTGAATGCGCTGTTTGATTTAAACCTCAAGGCCTTGGTTTCACTCTGGCCTTGAGCAACCTCATTTCAAATTTTCTTTTGTAGTCAGATTATTAATTATTTTTGTAAGATCTTGACCTTCAGACAATGGCAATGTCTGATGAAGCTGAATGTAACAGTTTTTTTTTTTTTGCACAAGTGAATTTTTAAATTAAAAGTATATTTAATTAAGAGCACAAAAGAGTTGATCACTTCAACTTAATTCATACAGCACAAGTGGGCCTCTTAGTTGAAAAATGACAATGAAAATAAACAAGCCCCAGCACTGCACTGTCAGAACCAGATAGAGCACGTTCATCTTAGATACAGATATCTTTAAGGGGTTCTTTGAATAACCCCCAGAATAAGAGTCTACAGATAACCTGTGAGTGAAATCCATATCAAAGAAGAACCTGTAAGGGTTCCCCCAGCAGGCAGGACAAGCGAAGAACCCTTTATGAACCTTTTTTTTTTTTTTTTTTGAAGTGTTCTGTTTTTGTTTTGTTTTGTAAGCATGTGATTCCTCCAGTAAGCATGATGACCACATAACTTCACCTCAGATAATGCCAGAAATGAAATACTGTGCAGCTGGAGGAGGATGAAATCAGCATATATTCAGTTTGTACTTGCACTGCCATCTGGCCAATCAGGAAAGGCCTGATAATAAAGACTAATAATAAAACATATCTGTGTATCTTTCCATTGCGAGGCTGGTTCAGTTGCTGTCTTGCCAATGTGGACTTCAGGCCACACCCAGTCCCATCACATGGCTGGGACCGTGGAGGGTTTAAACTTGCTTTCCCAAACCAATGTCTACCTGTATGAGCCACCCGGAGCTCCATGAGCCATTGGACTTCTATTCATTCCAGCACAAAGAGCGCCCCCTACTGGCTCAATCACACCACTTCCCGCAGACTTGCATATTCTGTAGTCTGGAGATCACACCTCCTGGAGACGATATTCTGGTGATCATACCTTCTTAGCCTTAGCTGCTGAGCAGGTGAAGAGCACAGTCTGGTATTAGAATGAGCTACCTTCAGTGTTATGCTATTTTGAAATTATGGATCAACTAAACAATGTGCTGTCATTAACTTTGTTCGAAAATATATACAGTGCTGTGATAAAGTACTTGCCCCCTTACAGATTTCTTCTGTTTTTGTTTTTTTTTTTTTTTTTGTCACACTTAAATGTTTCAGATCATCAAAAAAAAAAAATTAATATCAGACAAAGATAACTTGAGTGTATACAAATACTAGTAAGGGGGCAAATATTTTTTCACACCACTGTACCCAATACTGGTGCATTTATTTATATCAGTGTCAAGGTTATTCCCAAGGGAGTTAGTTGAAAGTGGAAAATAATTCTAATTTCAAAAGAGCAAATCATTTAAGAAGAAATATCTATTAATTAGGACAGAAGGAACACATTCCAGGTCCAGATTTTGTTTTGATTCCATTTGTAAATTTAATGCAGAATTCTTACCACAGTTTGAGTGACATGATTCACTTTAGAATGTTATTTAAATTTTAATTGTTTGAGATTTCCATGACACAGTTGAGTAATTATCCCATTATCCAATTCATTTCAAAACCCAATTATTTCCAAAGAGAATTTAAGAGGAATATATTAAAATGACTTACTAGCAGACCTTTTGTCCCTGTTTGCATAAAATTCTTTGAAAAACTTTAAAGCAGACTTCAGTAAATCATTCTGCAAATTGATTTCAAGGCTTCAGGAGTCAAACCCACAGAGTCTTCACACTGACCTCCTGTCCTTAGCTTTGTAATCCTGCAAAATGACATTACAAGCATCTCTGTCCTCAGCTCACAAATACAGGATGTCATGAACCGATGAAAATACTTTCAAATAATTAAACGCGTGAAAAATTTTTCTTGAAGGGTCGGAAAAAAGTCAGACTATTAATAAAAAAAAAATTACATTTCACAGTGCCATGCTGCATTTGGCTCGCTAAGGAAGATACATATGAATGATGTCATAGCTCTCCTGGAGTCATTTATGAAAGGTTACATTCATTTCAGCGTGAATAGAAAGTTAAACCATAGTGTTCTCTCTGAAGGACAAACTCATGGTGTAGCACATGAAAACCTCCACAGTGGGATTAAAATATTATTCAGAGAGAGAGAGAGGGAGGGAGAAAAAAAATAAGATTCTCTGATTTTGTTGAAAAGGAATTATTTTTCATATTATATCAAGGCCAGTGTCGAATAAACAACCTTCACTTTTTCCTGTAAGCTTGGTTCTCTTCAAGGACTGGAGGAAAACAGAGGAACATGCCAATATCCAAACAGGCCAATGTTTTCGCTCTTACACACCCTCACAGAGTCTGCACCCAAAAATGATAACATACACACATATACATTCTTTATTTGTACTGTTGGCACTTTTGATAAAGGTGACAGTGTGACAAAACACTCATCTATGTCCTAAACATTGTAAGGTCATAGCTAAGATGGACCAAAGCAATCCAGCCTCTAAGTATGTTTTTAAACACTTTACTAAATTTGCAGCTCTGTATATCTTTTTTGATCGGTCATATTTCTGATCCAATCTTAATGAAACAGTGCTCCAAATGAGAATTGGAGTAACAATTTATCATCCCAATATAGTGGCAACTTTTTTTCAAACATTTTATTTTAAAAAATTAAGTCTTTTTTTTTAAATGCATATATAAGCAGAGGGAAGCACAGTGTCTGTCTGGGCTACTCACTCTGCACAGTATATACAATATTAAATGACAATACATAGAATTTACAGAGTGAACTGTAGAGGATACTTCCAACAGGTATTGCCATATGGACAGATGTGCCGGTCAGCAGAGGCATTGCAAATGACACAAACCCACAGTGTACCTCCACTGTGACCTCATTTGCAGTCACATAGCGTGCCACTTTTCAGTGTCCAACAAATGGATCTTGTGTGGCTAATCCTGGATTTGTTGTGGAAAAACAAAAAAAAACAGTGTTGCCTAATTGGCCACGGCGGGGTGTGTCAGCCTCATGAATGCTGCTCTGCTTCTTTCTCTCCTCAGCTGATCTGGGTCAGGCTTGCTGGGAAGTGGCCCAGTCCAACTCGGGTCAGAGTTTTCTCATGCTCTGCAGATCATGCCAGAACTCGCAGAGCCGTTTGCGGTAAACAAACAGCCGGGCTGGCTGCCAAGGAAGAGCTGGGCCTGCGGACCCCAGTTAGCCCTGCCAGGATAGGACTGTGCAAAGACACCATACCCCCAGCTTCTGGTAGGTTGCTGTAACTTCCCCAGGCCCAAAGTTTGCTGTGCTCATTGGTGTGTGACATGCTAACATCTGGTCTGTTCTGATACTCAAAGTTGCATTTATCACAACCGTTTCTCAAAGCCTACTGACTCTCTCAAAATCCAAGAAATCAGAACTCTCAGGTATGTTCCAGCATGTCAGTGGTCTACAGAATGATGTATGTTACAGGAGAAAGGATAGAGGTTTACCAGATGAGGATCACTCTTATATGAGGTGTGTTTGTGTGTGTGTGTGTGTGTGTGTGCGTGCGTGCTTGTGTGTGTGTGTGTGTGCGTGCGTGCGTGCGTGCGTGCGCATGTGCATGTGTGTGTGTGTGTGTGTGCATGTGTGTGGGTGTCTGCCTGTGCATGTGTGTGTCTGTGTCTGCATGTGCATGTGTGTGTGTGTGTGTGTCTGCATGTGCTGGGGTATGTGTGTGTGCATGTGTGTGTGTGTGTGTATGTGTGTGTGTGTGTGTAGGTGGGAGTTTTATTCCTCTGTCTTTAGTAGCTAAGGCTTTTGGGAATATCTCAGAGGAGCTTGCTTTTTATTTGGAATGCTGAAACTCCACCGACCTTGACATTTGGGCTCATTCTCACAGGCCACTGAGCGAAACGCTGCGCAGCCACGTCCCACCACGCTAATGCTCCGTTCCATGTGCTGCTCAGAGCGTAAAACGAAGACCGAATTTAAAACTACTGCAAGAATGACATACAGAACAGCATCCTGTGTATGCATTTCTGTATGATGACAGGGTAGAAGTACAAAGAGAGGGCTTGCACAACATTCCCAAAACAGCGACTATATGAGACGTCACTAAAGTATGAACGTAAGTTAACGATGCACTCTTTGAAGAACGATTCCTGAAGGGTTTGTTGCTTCTCCCACTGTGGAAACCCTCTTAGAAACCCACTTAGCTCTTCTTAGAGCCCTTTAGAGACATTAATATCTATGTAGAACCTTATTCTGGGGGTTTTCCAAAGAACATTTTAGAGGTACCAGTGTTCGAGACAGAACCTGTGAGCATTCCCCCAGGGGGACAAATAAAGAATCACGCAAGACAAAAAACTTTTTTTTTTTTTTGCCCCGAGTGCGATGAGTAGAACTAAAAATATAAATTCTTAGCACTTTCAGCTTGAGATATATTCTTTTGGTTGTTTTGAGAATTGACTGGGGTGGTTCCCGGGAGCATTATGTTCTGTAAATCTTGTGGTTTTCTTTCACATGATAGTACACTCTTAGAAAAAAAAAGGGCTTTCTAGCACCAATGGTTTTCATTTGTCCTGCTCTGGAAACCCTCAAATGTACTTTGAGACAAATATCTTTAAGAGTTTCTTTATATAGCCATCAGAGTAAGCTTTGACAGAGAACCTGAGAGTGAAATCCATATCAAAGAAGAACCTGTAGAGGGTTCCCCCAGCAGAACAAATGAAGAACCTTTTAGGAATCATTTTTATAAGAGTGTAATTTACTGTTCCAAAGGAGGGAGACTGCAGCCTAATGAGAGTCACATCTGTTTGTCCTATCTCAAATGACAAAGCTTCAACGGGCATTGACCTGCTCTCACTGTCCTCGATTTTCCAAAATATGAAAGGCCACAAGATTTAAGTGGGTCACAAAAGCTTATATTTAGCGATGGCCTTCACCAAACCACCCCCTCTCACAGAACGTGGTTACTCTTTAACCAAAAACAACAAGAATGGCTTTCTCTGTCTATCAGCTGGAAAACAAAAAAAAAAAAACATTATTTTTAACTGGTTCATTTTTTAAACATTTCTTTTTTAGGTTTTTTTTTTTTTAAAGAAAATCAGCAGAAGTAGAAGCATCTGAGTGAGTGTATTGTGTTGATCACCACCCACATGAGCCAGTAGTGACAATAATCAACAGCACCTATTTCACATTCAATATCTGCCATAACAAAATACAGTGTTATACATATGACTCAAATTGTATAAAATATCAAAAGCATGGTCAAAAGCATTTGTTCGGGAAGCAGACATTAGCTCTCCAAGGAGGGGGTTCACGAACACTGTGAACACTATGGCCGGAATGGTGGAGGAAAGCCAGTTAAATTCATTAGACTTTATTGCTCTCTAGCGCCCACTCCTGGTCAGCCAGGCATCTGTCGATGCACAAACCCAGAACATAGCTGACCTCATCGTCCTCTAATGACAGAGGCAGCATGTAATTGGTGGTGCTTTGGTGGTGTGGAAATAAGAGAGAGCTGGTTGTCAGGGGGCTGAGTCAGAGGAGTCATGTGTCAAGGGGACCACCTACTGAGTGGACAGGAGTGGATCAGCTGATTTCTGGTTGGAAAAAAAATTGAAAAAAATTCCCCAAAAAGGGAAGCATGTGCTGGAGAGAGAACAGCACGTGATAGCACAGGTTTGGACTCTCTGCCCTGTCAGCTCAGCCCTCTTGCTATTGCAGTGTTATAGTGCTGTCAGCATTCTTCCTCCCCACAGTCAGTCTGCAATTACAGCCACAATTAGCTGTGAGCCATGGCATACAAAGTCCATTACTTACAGAGACTCTGGCATAAACTCAGTGCCAGTATGTGGGTTTCGAAAGAAGCCTGTCAGAGGCTGAAAATGATTTGCTTAAAGTGCCTTTCGCATTTTAAGGATCAGCAGTCCTTAAAAGAAAAAGATCTGGTGGTTAATTTCAGCGTGTGCCATTAACAAGCGTTGTGGATATCATTATTCCTTTCTATGGCACTGAGAGTGAGAGACTGCAGTTCTTCTCTGCTCAGGTGGACTGGACTAATCATGGGTAAATAGAGTATCATGCCACAATGGCGGGTGTAATTTAGGTGTCCATTGAATTTAGGTGTCCATTGTAAGTGATACTCACAATGGACACCTAAGAAAACCCCAGAAGTTCTAAGAAGTGACTATGGACTTGATAGACTGTTGTGTTTGGCAGGGAATCTTTGCTAACTTCAGTTTCGATTGTTACCGTGGTTACTGCCTTGATTTTCTCCCTCACTCTCATGTGACATTGCTAGTTTCAAGGTCCACAAAAACTATATTTTAAAAATTCTAACCTGTATTTGAAAAGCACACTAGTCATGTCTTAAAGAGGAATTTCATCCTTTGTGAATGAGGGTTGAAATAATAGAATAATACTCAGAACACAAAAAAAAACAAAACACTGAAACACTTGATGGCAGATAAAGGGTCTTACCTTGAAAAATCTGTCAGTGACAACAAAGGTGTTAAATAGACAAGACCACAATGAAGCAATCAGACTGGAAAGTTAATGTCTCTTAGCCAATCAACACTGCAGAATGGGCAGCCTTGATGAGATCTGAATGACTTGAGTGATCAGATGATTTCTTGACTTCAAGTTTTTAGGCCTTAACCAAAATAATGAAAAGTATTCATATATGATAAAACAGGTGAAGCCTGGTGCTAAACCTATTTTAAAGCATTAAGTCATTTAAGTTCTCCACCTTATCATCCAACAACCAGTTAATATAACTTTATCGTCTTACTTTTCTTTTTTTTTTTTTAAAGATTTTTTTTTTTTGGCATTTTTCATTGTTTTTTTTTTATTTTGATAGTGACAGTAGAGGGAGAGAGACAGGAAAGGCAGAGAAGGAGAGGGGGGATGACATGCTGCAAAGGGCCCGGGCCGGATTCAGTTTATGTATTTATGTGTATTGCATTTATCAGTCGAAGCAGTATGCATACATCCAAGTGCACTTGACACTGAGCAGTGTTAGTTTAACACTAATAGAGTTAATAGAGTCCAAGCAATTACCAGAATTTATGGAATCCACATGCATTCTGTTCAAATGAAATATATTAATTATAATACTTCATATATAACACTTGCCTTTCTGTTGTACAGTGCAGGTGCTTGACTGAGAAAATATCAATGTTCTGAAATGGATCTTCATTAGATCAAAAAAAGTTTGTCATTCATGCCACCATAAGTGCACATGCTACCTCATACAATGGTTAGAGGACGGGGTTTGTAACTCTAAAGCTGCTGCTTTGACTCCCTGGAGAGAGGAGCCAAACCAGAATTACTTCAGTAAATAACCCGTCCATATTGGTTGTATGGATGAAAAAGCAATCTGTGGATATGAGAATCAGTTCGATGCCCTCTCATGTGACTTCTTTCAGCTTTAGACACCACTACGCCGGACCACACTAACCTGTGCCACTCTGTTCTACAGGACCGCCAATAATTTTAGGTGTCCTTGTCTATCTCTGGGCCATTGATACTAGTTTGCAGCTCGCACCACAACACCCCCCCCCCACCACCACCCCCCCACCCCACCCCCACCTACCTATTTTCTGTCATGCAGTGAAGCTCAAGGTCAGTACACAAGGGCAGCTTGTTGACTGTACACAAAGGAGCAGATGCCAAACATCCTTGGAGCTTAGCATGTCTATTTCTCTCTCTGTTTTGCTTTATGTCTCCCTGTCTCTGTCTCTCTCTCTCTGTCTCTCTCTCTCTCTCTCTGCTTACTCTCTTTCTTTCCGATTATTCCCCGTCATTAATGGAGGCCCCAGGAGGTCACTCAAATAATTAAATACCCAATACTCGCTCTAAAGGGCAGCAAAGTGTTTGGTTGGTGGACAGGAAGTGTCTGTTTTTTTTTTTTTTTTTGAAAGGCCTTCAGATAATGTCCCACAATGGGCCGGTTCCCTCACTAATGTCATGGCATTGGTTTAGAGGATCGGTCCATTCTGTGTTGAAATGTATAGAATCTGACAGAACACTTCGGCCTTGTGAGTGTTCTTTTCCTGGCAGCCAATGACAGCTCCAGCATGGCAGAAAGAAGAAATGGAGCCCAGCTTAC
The DNA here is from genome assembly GCA_019788955.1 of Albula glossodonta. Lineage (NCBI taxonomy): Eukaryota > Metazoa > Chordata > Actinopteri > Albuliformes > Albulidae > Albula > Albula glossodonta. Next base: position 51,243 of record JAFBMS010000270.1, read on the forward strand.
CTGGAAACAGCTTCACACGGCCTTTAGTCTTCTAGGAAAAAATGACTGAAATACACTGGCCTTCGACTTTTAGAACTGGACTGTATTTCAAAGTAAAATACAGTAGAATTTCAGGGGTATTAAACGCATAGATCCATAAACGCAGACGTAGCAGTTTAATTATGTCTTGTTGAATTTAAACTATGATGCAAAATGGCGAGCGTTAAACTTCTACTCTACTCAAAGTTAAATATGTAACACATGATGAGAAAGAGCAGACTAAATTTAACTATACTGAGCGGCCTTGAGTTCCAGCTAGTGCCAAGTGTTTGTGCAGAACAACCCTACCTGTTCTCTGCTCTGGTTTTTCATTGGTGAAATAACCTGTAAACCTGAGTGTATATATAGTGGCACAGTGGCAGGTGTAGCCTCTGAGCTGGGTGGTGAGTGGAAAGAAAACAAACACAAAAGTTTAACCAAAACTGGCCAACAGGCTTTCATTGACCCCTTTTTTTGGGGGAAAACAGCAAAACAAAGGAGAAACACAAAAGTAGCACAGCCGCAGGGAAAAGCTGACACGCAACCTAAAACCCAGTCTCCCTTTCAGTCGTATATATACAAGAAACATAATCTGAGCAAAACATTTTGAATTGTGAGCTGCTTTCACATTCTCCAGCAAAATTCTATCTGTACAAACGCCTTAGTTTTGTGTTACTCTTTGGAAGCTCTGCTTCTATTGCGTATTCATATTTCTCATGGTTAAGAGTCCTTTTTGAAAACATCTCTTTTTATTTTAATTTCTCATATATTTTATGAAACCTTCATTTCCTTAATAAAACCTATTAACTAGAATACACAGGGGCCGTTAAATAGGTGACTGCTGCCAAGGTTAGCCTCAAAATTCACAACGCTGTCTCCGTATGTTATTTGATTCCTTATGAAATACATCTGCGGCTTTTTTTATTTTAACACAACGGAGAATCTGATTATTCATAATGTCTGCATGAAAGTTGTACTCTGAATGTCATTAGTAATTATGGACGTGACTTCATAACTTATAAGCTTCCTGTCTGCATTTCTATTCACACTCCCTAAATGACTCATAAAACATACGAAAACACACCTATTTACCATGAAATAGTGACATAGATTCTTATAGTGCTGTGAGAATCAGTTGAATGATGGTTTTGTGCATGTACAAATACACTTACATCGAAGGAGGGTGGATGTTATCATCTTGGGAGGAATTGAAAGCTTTACTTTTTTTTACCATATCCCA
>JAFBMS010000270.1:57500-97500 GCA_019788955.1 Albula glossodonta
GAAACTAATGGGTAGTTTCATGGAAGATTCGCTGCTATACAGTCTGTACAAGTTTCTCTCTGACCTCTACCTATATATAACATTTATTGTGGTGGTGATAACTTAAGTCGAAGTTATACTGTCCATATGCTCGCGTTCAAGAAAAATGTATTTGAGGCGTGTGAAAATCGAACAGATTTTACATGTAATTTTTCATATTTCAAATATTTCATGGAAAAGTGGGTTTCCCGGAATAATTATTTATGCAGAAATTCGTGTCTCGGGCCGTGGTTTTGTAAGACTGGGAAGGACACCTGAGACGGGAATAGCGTTCAATAGTAATGACGCCGTAACAGATAGGATTTCGAGGCCCTGTTGCCATAGTACAATCACCCACTCACACAGACAGCTGGGAAGAGAGAACATGGAGTTTGAAAATGCAACAGAGAAACAACTGAGACAAAAGTAACAGATGAAAACGTTAAAATTTCATCGTGCCTTTCTGCGTGAATATTTTTCTTAATACTGTTTTTTGGCCCTTGACCTGTGTTATTTCAGGACCATGGACAGGTTCCATTGTAGTACAACTGCAGCTAAAACGTGGTAGATACGCAACCGAAAATAGTTGTTTCCTTCAGATGAATATGTTAGCGACTATGCTCGCCCACAGTATAAATGAGTATACTGTGTATAGCATTGTTTATATATTATTACTCCAGTTGGAGTGATGTTGAAAAAAATTAACGCCGTTTTCCGTCCGAACAACGGGCATGGATGTCGAAATGGCTACAGGTCAGAGGACTACCACAACGCATGCACGGTGAAACTGGTTAGAAGTACATCCATGCTTGTTGTGGGCGAAAGCCGACAAAGAATTTCCGATGCTACTTTAAAACGAAGCAAAAGTACCGTTAGCATTGAATCCACCACAGCGCTCTACTACTACCACAGACAGGAGGACCGGATCTGGCTGTATTCCCAGAATCGGGACTGTCTTCAGTATTTAGAAGATCTGGTGGCTTTGAGGAGACAGTACACGAACAACGTGAACCATTTGAATAGCAAAGGGCCCAAAGCGACCGTTTCCTCCAAAAAGAAGGCGCCGCCGCCGCCACCCCCTGCTCGGCACGCACAGGTAACTTAGACTGGCATTCTTATGATCTATGTCTGACTGTATATCTTGAAAAGGTAATATGATAATTATAGTAATGTATATGTTTAAATGGCAAGTGATACGTTTTCAATTTGAATTCAAATTTGTCAAGAATCAAGGTTTGCTATCACTTATCGAATAGTGTATTTGACCGTGTAAGATATTAACAGGTGTTAAGCTTGTATAAGTGTGCATGACAGTTTTCTGTTCATTTATATAAGTTACTACCTCACTTTGTTTAATTTGTTCATTTTAATGCAGTATAACGCTCAGCCTTCAAATACCAAAGCCTCTGCACCTCCAATCCCAAATGAAGAGGACACTTTGGAGTTTTTTGATGCCGTCATTGCAAGTTGCGACCCGGAGCCTAAGCGGAAACAAAACCTGGATAATGGGCATGCCGATGTAGATTTCATAGGTAAGTCTGACTCTTCTGTATGGGGGAGTCGCATTTCCATTTTTTTTTTAAGTTTCTTTTTTTCCCCAACACACACTTACAATGAAGTCTGTTGTCCCATGGTGCAAAAACTACTGCTGTTTTTACTGCCATTCAAAAAAAGAGTTTCCATTCATTCAGAAAAAGGGCACATTTTCTCTTAAAATCACATTATGTGTCACTGTAAAATATGAATTTTCAATACATAGATGGAGAGGATGAACAGATTTTATGAAGTAGTAGACAGGGTTCAATAACCTGTGTTTGTTTCTTCACAAATAGATTTCAGCAATAACAAATTTGAATTAGACAGATTCCTTTCCCTAATGAATAACACTTGACATCAATTGAGTGTGAAAGTCGAGGACAATCATTGACTGAATTGAGTACAACGCCATGTCAAGGCTTACGGCAGAGTTTCTATGAGTTCAGAAGGCACAAGACACACTCCAGAGGATTCTACCTTTATCTGTAAACCACTCTTAAGAGTCCCATTCAGGCCATTGAGATACATTCATCTGATCTTGTGCCAATTAGCCATGTCCTGAAGGAAGCTGCACTACAGAAAAGTGTGGGAAATCGCCCAACATGACAATACCTGGACATTAAGGTCACGAGGTCAAGCTTCAGGTGAAGGACACTGCCCATGTTTACAACAGCAGTACTTTAACTGCAACCTCAGAGTTACCGTCTCAGCTCCTTTAACATTTCACTACACCTCTGAAATACACTGCCATCATAAAGACACATCTGCCTGTCCTTATAATTGTTCCTGTCTGAAGATAATATATATATAACATATATATGTATATAAAACATATATATATATATATAATATTTATATAACAAAGAGAATGACTGCTTAGTCCGGCTGATCTCACCATTCACCTACAGTGGACAGAGCATCCAGCACTGCATCAAGCCTTGACCTGAGCAAATTGCACTGAATACCAGTAACTATGGCCATTGCTGTTTTGTGCATTGCCCATGTAGAGAGTTTTTGGTCAGCCTGGTGCGATTCAATGACATACAGACAGTGCGTGTTACACCTAATAAGGGTCACTTGCTTGTTTTGTGTGTTGTCTGCAGTGGCCACCAGCACCAGTGAGCATGACCTCCATTCTAACTGGGTGCTGCGAGATCCTAGGAGGTTTTCCGCAGACGAGGCCCGGCTGACGAAGCAGGAGAACAGGAAGGGCGGGGGCGCGGCGGGGGGCGGGGGTGGGTCGATGGGCAGCCGCAGGCAGCTCCAGAGGAACCCCATCCACCTCCCCAAAGTTGTGGAGAGCGCCTTCCAGACCCTGCGCTTCAAGCCCAAGCTGAGGAAGAAGGACTAGCATCTCAGGATACCCCCCCCCCTTCCATGGGAAGGAGAAATAAGGACTCCCTCATGAGGGTGGGCACAGACTCTACATGTAGGCATTGAGCAGACACTCGTGCAGAGAGACTTACCCTAAAAACACGGTAAAATGTTCGCTGGTAATTTAAAGGGCAGCTGGGCCCTTCTGAATTTACTGCTGGATATTTACTTAAGTCATTCAGGGTAAGTGCTGGACTCAAGGGTAAAATGGCAACAACCTGCAAGCTGTGAGCTACAGCCCAAACAGAAATACAACATAATGCTGTACATTGTAAATACGCTGCAGTTATCTTAATCATTTATTTAAAATGTACTGCAGCATATTACATTTACAGAAGAGAAATTCTGTGTCCTTACTATTACACTATTGCTGTGGTGCTTGTACAGTAGTGCCTGCTTGGCTGGCTGGGTGATAGAGCATTGGGTGTTGAAGTTTGTGGAGGCTGATTCTCTAACAGTCATGATGTTTGTAAAGGTTGCTTTTGGGACATTAATTAGAGTACAATGTATACTCAAATGCACCATCAGCAGGAGAAGGATAAAAGGGACAGTAACAGGGAGTAAACTGAGGCTAAAAATATTTGTTTTTTGATAACAGTTACTGAGCAGTTGCATTGCTGTTCTCTGCAAAGGCCACGGTCATATTCTGAATATACTGAATGGAGGGGAAGTTGTCTGAGCAGAGTATGTGATCTAAGGGGAAGCCGCAGCCCAATAGAGCTGCCTGACTCCCTTCCCCAGCTGTGTGCCCACAGCTGTTTCAGCCAATGGAAAGCTGGGAGCCTCATTAATAAACCAAGGGGGCTTTTAGCTGAGGAGTATTTATTTCACCTGCTATCTCTTACCCTCTCGTAGCAAGCCCAAGCTCCTGTGCTCTCTGCTTCTTTGCTAGGGTGACGGGACATTTGTGATGCTAATAAGTTACTCTGATGTAACTGCGTAGAGTGAGACACAGGTTACTTCAGTGTGTGTGATGTAAGGGAACAAGGCATTCCGCCAGGTGGATTTTTCCAGGAGCATCCTGGGAAAGACGAAGGCACCCAGCCACCTTAGTCACAGTTGACTGTTAGTCAGATACCCTGAGATCTTCCTGTAGTTATGTAAGTAGTGCTTTTTACTTCCGGGTCGAAGTGTGGAGATGTGGCCATTTTGTGGTAAATGTAGTTTTTTTTTTTTTTTTTAAATGCAGTTTCTCTGTTTTCGTGAGCTCTGCAGCTAAGCCAACTCCGAAATGTGAGTTTGGGTTGATGCACTTATCATGAGCCAAGTCAGAATAACGTTCTTACAGTTTTTAAAAACGACAAAAAAGAAATATAATGTAATCACAAAGAGGAAATTGTGCAAATATTTTAGTTCCATGGATTCATTTTTGCTTGTTGGCTTGTGTTAATTATTGTTGCAAGGCTTGGTTTTTTATTAGAAAACTGTATGGCCAGAATTTTTTTCCATATTTGTTCATAACTTTGGCTCACAATTAAATACACGTGTTGTTTTTTCAAGGCTTGCCCATGTTTTCACATGGACACACATCACAGGAATATAGTCATCTTATGACTTGATTGTTTTTTGGTTGTAGAAGTTTAGATATATATTTACACTGTGATTTTTAAACAAATAAAAGTTGCTCTCAGTTTTTTGTTGATTTTTTTATAAGGTGTGTCACATAGCTAATGTATTGTATCACTGGTGTATTAAGTGTTAATATCTGTCAGAATGACATATATAAATGCATTAATCCAATCTGAATCTTGTTATTTCATTACGCATAATATCATTTTACTTGTAATTTTAAATTTGTCTCACTGGTGATGTTTTTAATGGCCAATAAAATAGTCATGGGTTTGTAAAAAGTAGTAAAACATAACAAGAGCAGTGTGGGATTTCAATGCCAAGTCCTAACCACATGGGGGCAAAATAACACTTCATTATCTGGTCTGAAAGCCAAGTGTGGGACACCGGATAGATGTTTGTTTTGATGCTGTATGGCTCCTCCTGATTGTCAGGCACCAGCTAAGAAGTTACCTAAATGTGCCAAATTCACCCTCCCCAAATCTACAAAAAGTAATTCACCATATACTGTCCAACATGTTACTCAGTACATATTCAGGAATCAGATATCTTAGAATGTAACACTTGTTCAGTAGCAACTTTGGCTAAACCTGGCAGTGCATACTACCCCCTGAAACACAGCTATCAGAGAGAACTATGGGAGAGGTCAGTCATTCTCATTGCTTTATCATCCTTGCTGATGTCTGTGTGTGCGTGGGGGGGGGGGGGGGGTGTGTGTGTGCGTGCGTGTGTGTGTGTGTGGGGGGGGGGGGGGTGTTGACAGTTGGCTAGGGAACATAATCGTTGGCTGTAGCATAATGTTATGGTACTTGGGTATGAGTGTCTACATGTTAGTCTGAGATTGATTTGGTGTGTGTGCATTCGTGCGTGCGTGCGTGCGTGTGTGTGTGTGTGTGTGTGTGTGTGTGTCTGGCTGGCTGGTGGGCTTGGGTGCTGTAGTGTGTGATATGGGTGGGGTGGGTGATTGTACAGCTTGGTGCCTCCCACATGGAGTAAACAGCCACACAGAGATACCCATCATGCTGTCACCAGGGTTTGGGAATAAACTGGGAGAAGAAGAGAGGGTGCATTAAGAGAGGAGATTTACAGTGTAGGGGCTGAACATACAGATCAGGGCTGGAGAGATGGTGAGTACATCGTATGTTTATATAATTCACTCTTATGCCAAAGAATTTAAATCTCTGCTGCTTAGAGGACAATACATTTTATAGCTTCGGTAATACATGCAGTTTATGATGGATAAATATGGCAAATAGGATCATTCATCCGTATGAAGTTCATTAGCATTAACCAAGGGTTTCTCCTTTCTCTGAACAAACTGAAGCAGCAAGTCAAATAAAATATGAAAAATGTTTGTAAAAGATACCGAAAGACTTAACAATACCACTGTCTTTCTTCCCTAAAATCAATCTTAGCACAATGCAATAATATCATGGTTTTGCATCATTCGAAGTGAATTTGTTGTACATCTGTAATTCTTCTCTGTTTATCACAATCCTTATTTGTATTCTGTTGGTCTTTGCAGTATGGGTTCATTAATACTTGTCTGAAGTCTCTGGTCATTGAGAAGTTTGGTGAAGAGACATGGGAAAAGCTGAGGTCCAGTTTATTTTCTATGGAGTTATTATAAAGCCACGTTTTGTGTTTTACTAATTGAAAAAATATATTTGTTGCAAGTAATATCCACTAAATGAGATCTGTATGCTTTATCTAATTACAGTGAAATGTAATTACCCAGCAGCAAATTATCACAATGATTATTGCAATACAGATCTTATGAGCGAATTAAAATGCTAAAGGGGAAAGAAAGTCGAGCAGAGGAGAGTTTCCATCAAAGTAATTTTCCTCCTTAGGAAACTGGCAGAGGTGCAGGACACCTTCATGACCTATGAGATTTATGATGACATCATCACTCTGAGACTGGTACAGGAGGCTTGCAAGATGCTTGGTAAGTATTAAGAAAAATGTATCATAAATCCTCATGACCTCATGGAGCATTGTAGCAGCTCTTTGCTCTGGGCTTGCGGGATACGGGTTCAAATCCCAGGTGAGGCACAGCTGTGGCACTGCAGTACAGTTCAGAGATCCCTGGTCTCTGAATTGTTATTGACAGGAATAATTCAGTCATCATTCTGCGATGAGCAATGAATTTTGTTGTGGGCCATATGATGTGATATGCAATGCAGAGCACAGAAGGGGCAGGCCGAGCATTGTGGGTAGGCATGGTTTGTTTGCAGGCGGTCTATGAGGACAGGAGGGAGTCTGTGGGATAGCAGGTGCTAACACAGTCTCTGCAGAGGCTTTCCTCTTGTTATGGTTCCTTCTCCATGACCCAGAACTTCCCATGAGATTCACACACCCGTCACCTGGCCACTTGCGCCTATTAGAAGGTGTGACTTTCAGTCCCATCTGTGCTCTTACAGCCCCCATAAGGCACTGGGACGGGGGTCCAGCCCCCTGTTTGTTCAGGCCGGACATCAGCCCAGGACTGGAGGCTGACTTAATTAACCAGCATCCTCAAGAGGATTTCAGCCTTTTATTACTGCATGCAGTGTACTGCTGAATCTAACCAATCGAATAGGGATTGAATGAGCGCAACCATGGAAGGTAAGGAAGACACACTCAGTGCATAACCAAGGACAAAGGTATAGATGGTACGTAGTATGTCTGAATTCTGCAGAAGAGAGAACTCCCTTCAGGACCCCCACCACCCCCCCACCCCCCCCACACACGCACACACACACACACACCTTACATGTGCATCTTAACACCCATGTACATAACAGTGGCTATAAGCAAAATGCTCGGTTTTTGCAGGCAATACTGTAAATGATATAGAGTTTTGGAGACTGTGGTTGCGGCTTTAAGGGAAACCTTGTTTGCAGCGTTGATTACATTCCCGGTAGGCATAGCATCAGGTATTGCTTCTGGCTCGCTTTCTTTATTTTCTCTGACCATGACTCTCAGCAATTCCATTAGTTTTTATCGAATAACCAGAAACTAAATATTACAAAATCAGGACAATGTTTCAAGAATATGTTTCAAGAAATATTAAGGTAACAAGAAGAATGTTATAGATGAACTAAAAAATAAAACCCTTATATGTTATGTACACATTTAAATGGAACCTAATGGCAATCTGACCTACTGCTGGAGAAATGTCATGTGCTGCCGGGTAACCGGCTTGAGCAGGTGATGCGTAGGTGGGTCAGGTGAAGGCGGTGAGAGTGGTTCGCTGATGATGGCCTTGAGTCCCAAAGCTGCAGTTGAGATTGAGTGACTGTGGTCATGACCCTCACCAGAGAAACATTTCCTGAAAAAGGCGGCCTGCTAGCTTATCGCTGCCCTGGAATTGGATTTGGTTGGCCAATACAGGTGGCACAAAGTAAAAGTACAGTGAAACCCTGATTTTAAGTGCCCCAAATTAATGCGAATTCAGATATAATGCAATGAGTGCTTAGAAATACATGGTAGTTCATTTATTTTATGAAGCTGAAATGTTCTGCCTCTAGCCAGTGAAATCATTTATTACAGAATTTTCCTGGTAGCTTGTTCACACTGGGTTGGTACCTTCACGTGATCATGATTAGTCAAGGGTAGTATATGATTTGTGATTTATTAGCAAAGAATATTCCCAAAGGTGGGCAGCATTATGCCACAATGGAGACAGTAGGTCATCAGGCTCATAGTTATGATGTCATCACTGTGAGCCAGACAAGTGAGGCTACTCTGCCAATGGGCTCATGTCTGTCAAGATGTCTCCTCAGAAGTGGTGCTCAAGCTTTTTGGGGAGTACTTCTTCAGTTTCTGTAAGATGTCCGGGTACGACACCATGCTGCGAACGCTCGGGGGGAACCTGGTAGAGTTCATCGAGAACCTGGACGCCCTCCACAGCTACCTGTCCCTCTCATATCAGGTGACCAAAAACAGGAAAGTGAGACCTCTACTTCGTTCCTCCTTCAGAAAGGGATGGGTATGGTTGTGCCAACTAATCCCATTCCCAAAATAATCTGCAGGACTTCACTTTGGGTTCCTATTTTGGTTATGACAAAACTGATCCCAACGAAAGTCTTCAGTTATTTCCATTTAATTCCCTAAATCAGGTTTAGGGAATATCCAGGAACCTAAATGAGCTATTTTACGAACATTTAACTCAACATTCAGGGAACTTTCTGGAAACCAAATATTGGCAATGTTTATCCGTTATTAAAGTGACTGTGTCTCTTTCGTCAGATGAAGAGGGAACATAGAGAACCTTGTCTCCATGTTTTAAATTGTCTCTGGGCTTTAAATGAAAGCATTTAAAATCTATTTATATATACGTGTATGTTCTGTGTTCAGAGTAGCTCTCTCTAAAAAAAAACCTTGAAGTACTATGCTTTCCCATGGTAGGAAATGAATGCTCCATCCTTTCGGGTCGAGCGGACGGAGGATGGAAAAATGCTTCTCCACTATTACTCTGACCGGAGGGGACTGTGTCACATTGTGCCAGGTGAGACACATGTAACATCATCAAGGACATTAATGCATTTAGACCCGTCACAGCAGCTGCTCCTGCCGCAGATATCAATGATAACTGTGGCACAACATGCACTCTTATCCAGGACATTTACACGTTTCTGCAGTCTAGTTATACTGAAGAAATTCATGTTGAGTGTTTAGCTCAAGGGTGAGATGGCTGTGTCCCACCTGAGAATCAAATCTCTAAGTTAAAAGCCAGTTCGACCCTGACTTTGAGGACCAAATGCTCAGAAATGTACTTCAGCTGGGATTCTTTGCAGAGCAATGGACAGGGGCTTGATCCAAGGTCCCCATATTGAAAAGGACCAATCCTTCCCCTTTGTCTGGTACATGTTTCTGTTTCCATGGTGACACATCCTTGTCTCCACAGGCATCATCGAAGCAGTGGCCATGGACTTCTTCAACAGCCAGGTGAACATGACCATCCTCAACCAATCAGAGGAGGACGAGCGCACAGGGAAGAAGGAGCACGTGGTCTTCCTGATCACGCAGAGCAGCAGTGGGCCAAAAGGGAGAGCCCGGCAGACAGGGGGCGCCAGCAAGGCTGACAGAGAGAAAGCCAGACAGGTCCGTCAGACTTTCATTTTGCACTGGCATAATGGCCATAGTAGCAATTTGAGGGTAAGGTGACCTTGAAGCGGGTGGGGCTACCATACGATTTGGACCAGTCATTGTATTTTGTTGAAAAGAGTAAAGCCTTTCAAATGGTTGAATCAAGTTGGAGATTGTCAGCTATGTGCAGCTCCACTCTTTGCTTTTTGCTGTCATGAAACCTGATTCACCCATAATTAGTGTCTTGGTGATTCTGTGATATGGGTATATAGATCTGTATTTCAGCTAGCACCTGCCACTGCCTCCTGGCTCTGCAACTATGAAAATGAATTACAGGCATTCAGCTTTGAACCTGACGTGATGTCCTGGACAGGTCTAAGTGCCTTTCATTGTGCACTTAGAATTTTCTCCTGGCAGTACTGTGATGTGGATTTTGTCTAGAAGCATTTCATTCTGTACCTGTCATTATGTCCTGGTTGTGCTCTAAACAGCTCAGCCAGTGGCCTTGTGCATCACTAGCCCAAAATACATTTTCTCAAAGGCTTTGTTGAAATCTTCTGTCAGTAGATATAAAAAAGTATATTTGTTGTCTAGACAACAATTTCAGCTTGACAAGAAATGGCTCCTTCAGCACTTCTTAAGATGTCTTCTCCATCATCTGCCAAAACAATGCAGTTCAGAGCCAATCCCTGCAACAGAGGTGTGACCTACCATGGCAACTGTTGTTCTTGGTTATGACTAAGGAAAGGGAGGAGACCTTGAGGAAGATGAAGGCCAGGTACGAAACCCTCCCCCAGAGTCCCAGGAGACGAGCACCATGGGAAATCGTGCGGAGTATCGTGAGGTTTGGACAAGGTCGGTCTATCCAGTCTTTTTGGGAGGATTCATGTTGCAGTTGCAGGACATATATCACATGTACAGACTTTCTTACCCAGATGGCACCCTGAAACCAGCTGAACTATTAAAACATATACGCACAATGAAACCCATCTCGTATTAAGCTGCATTTAAAATAGGGGTGGCACAGTTGCCTCACAGCAAGAAGAACACAAGTTAAATTCCTATCGTGTATGTGTGTGTGTTTGTGTGTGTGTGTGTGCGTGCGTGTGAGTAAGTATTCATCCATCTGGCCCTGTGATTTACTGGTGACCTGTCCAGTGTGTCTCCAGGTAGTTTGTTTTTTGCTGAGGTAGATTTTTTTTCCATAGGCAATTTTTTGAAGTCATTCACCCCAAGCTACCCAGAGAAGCTGTGGATTGAGGAGGAGGCCTTCTGCAACGTCTTTCCTTTCCACATCGTCTTTGATAAGGACGTAAGACTCAATGCTAGCATTGCTTAAACAACTCTGAAGACTTTTTTGGAATAATCATGTCTCATATATGCAATTTATATTGCTGCAATTTAACAAAAGCCATAAAGTAATGCTGAAGTATTGAAATCTAATCAAATATATTTGCATAATGCACGTCATTGTCATTTTCCTCAGCATGCTTTACAATAAACCTTGTCATTAATTCCCACAAAATCAAGCTTGAGGCAATGAAACAGACAATAATAATCCATGGGAGGAGCCAGACTGGAGAGGAGAAGCCCGTTCTCCCTGGTCTGCCCAGGGCATGAGTTTGTAATGATTAACATGAGCATGGTTAGTCAAATAGTATGAGACGGCTTTTCATTTACCTCACTGTGAATGCAGTCATCCCCGAGGGTGACTCCACAACGCTCTGCACGGCAGTGTTACAGCTGGTCTCTTTGTGGTGTTCAGCTGAAGGTGAGGCAGATGGGGGTGAAGATCCAGAAGTTTGTCCCGGGGCTCCAGACCATGGGCATCGGGCTGGACGAGTACTTCATCATCGTCCATCCCCAGGTCACCTTCAACATCGACAGCATCAGGAAGTTCATCAACAGCCAGTTTGTGCTGAAGACGAGGCGAGAGATGGTCCCGCAGTCCTCCCAGCACCAGTCCATGCTCAAGCTCAGAGGTGCTTGCAGGATGGAGGGGTTAGAGGATTGGGCTTGACATTTGCTTGTTTATTTAAGCGGGAATCGGGTGCACTGATCACCGGCCCTCCCATTAGTCTGTACATGCGTCTTGCTTGGAGGGTATGTGTGGGGTCTCTCCCATAAGTCTGTACATGCGTCTTGCTTGGAGGGTATGTGTGGGGTCTCTCCCATAAGTCTGTACATGCGTCTTGCTTGGAGGGTATGTGTGGGGTCTCTCCCATAAGTCTGGACATGCGTCTTGCTTGGAGGGTATGTGTGGGGTCTCTCCCATAAGTCTGTACATGCGTCTTGCTTGGAGGGTATGTGTGGGGTCTCTAGATGTAGGTACATGAAAGGCCTAGATGGGCTAAATGACCTGTGCTGCTTTTCAAACAGGCTTGTGTCCTCGGTCAGGTCAGATGCTGTAGACGGAGTCTCTAAGTGTAAATAAATGATGAGGCTAGATGGCCCAGATATCGTTCTGTTAGCCTCAAACATGCTAAGGTTAGTGAGGAGTCTATGGTCATGGGAGAGGATATAGCCTATCCCAGCACTCATTGGGCAAAAGGGCAAATGGCAGAGAGAAACCATGAAACCATGATAGTTTGTCAGGCTATCACAGGGTCAGACAGACAAACCTGCACAGACACATACACTCATACCTACAGTCAATTTGACAACACCAGTCTGCCTAACCTGCATGTCTTTAGTCTGTGGCAGGAGACGCGAAATCCTGGGGAAAACCCATGAAAATATGTTGAATACATGCAAACTACACTGAGTAAGGGCCCGGTCATGGTGGGAGTCAAACCTGGGTCATTCTGGCTGTGAAGCCATGGTGCTAACTACAGAGTCACTGCATACTCATTACATATCATTACATTACAGGCGCTTATCAGATGCTCTTATCCAGAGTGACTTGGGGGAAAGGTCAGGGTCTTCAAGGTCGGAAGTCCGCAAACGCAGTCGTGTTTTCACGCAGGTCAGATGGTGTGGATGGAGTCTCTGGCCTGCATGGTCTACCTGTGCTCGCCCAAACTGCGCAGCCTACAGGAGCTGGAGGAACGGGGCCTGCACATCGCTGACATCGCCCAGCACGACACCACCCGCGACCTCATCCTGCTCAACCAGCAGCGGCTTGCTGAGATCGAGCTCTCCAACCAGCTGGAGCGCAAGAAGGAGGAACTGCGCATCCTCTCCCGTCACCTGGAGGAGGAGAAGAAGAAAACGGAGACGCTGCTGTACGCCATGCTGCCCCGGCACGTTGCCAACCAGCTGAAGGAGGGCAAGAAGGTGGAAGCAGGTATCGTCCAGCCAATACAGAATTAAATAAAGTTCCAACAGCCCCTGTGTAGCTATGATCAGCCATCAGTCACTCAGTTGTTTGAACCAATCAAGAATGATTTGGAAATTTTCAGATTGGCCATTGGTCCAGATCATTTAGGCATTGATACTGTATATTAGCTCCTGCCATTAATGGCACAGTGAAACCTCATCGCCCCGTTATCCCTTCCTCTGTCTGAGAAAGCTGGGGTTCCCAGTCATACAGCACCTTTATTGTCCCAGAAAGGCAAGAATATCTTTGCAGACAATTTGAAGGACACACAGTTCATTCAGCCCAACGTTCAATTATTAAGTACACACCTACGTGCTAATACAATACTCTGCTGATCTCCAGGGGAGTTCAAGGTGTGCACCATACTCTTCAGTGACGTGGTGACCTTCACCAATATCTGCGCAGCCTGCGAGCCCATACAGATCGTCAATATGCTCAACTCCATGTACTCCAAGTTTGACCGACTTACCAACGTCCATGACGTGTACAAGGTAAAGCGAGGCCAGGCATGATGGGATTGAGGTTAAGTTAAACAAGCAACCAGCTTGTTAGTCATCCATCGTAAATATGTCAGCAACTACATCATCGTTGTGAATGCTTGTGACTTTACAATGCCAAAGTATTGTAAAGTATAAAAGGTACTGAAAGTTATCAAACTACTCATGGAACATCTTATTGGGTGGGACAGGTAAGATTTTTTTTTTTTTAATTTTTTGGGGGGCCATGTATCCCTGACGGTTGGAGGATGAGGTGGATGCCTGTCCCTCCAGGTGGAGACGATTGGAGATGCCTACATGGTGGTGGGCGGGGTGCCCATTCCGGCCAGCACCCACGCAGAGCGGGTGGCAAACTTCGCCCTGGGCATGCGCATTGCAGCCCGAGAAGTTACCAATCCCATCACTGGGGAACCCATACAGGTGAGCAGCCCGCCAGGTTATGCAGGTCCAAGGTCCAAGATTAGCACGGTGCTGAACACTCTTTAGACTGTAAGAAAATCATGATCTTAGATACAATAAACCACAGTCCCCAGTCATCCCTATGTATTTTTGTGTTCTCCTGTTATTATGTGCACTGACACAGGCACAAACCTGTAGAAAGAATACAATTTCACACTACTAGTGCTATAGGAAACAAATTGTTTGTTGTTACAACTTTTCGGTCTAAGTTGATCTCGATCGGATCAATAGTGTTTGAAACAATGTCATAGTTTGAAATTACATCTGACTTTAATTATGTTTCTTCATTTCTGGCTAAAAGAGGAAGTCAATGACTTTGTGGCACTAATAGAGGGTTATTGTGGAGACTCCACATATTAGGTAACATGGATTCACTTCACTGGAGATATCCTGCGTCTTATTTTTGCTATGTGTGTGCGTGTCTAAGATTCGGGTGGGTCTCCACACTGGACCCGTCCTGGCCGGGGTGGTGGGAGAGAAAATGCCCCGATACTGCCTGTTTGGAGACACAGTCAACACCGCATCCCGCATGGAGAGCCATGGAGTCCCTGACCACATCCACCTTAGCCCCACTACATACGGGTAACAGAACCAACTTTTAATCTGAGCCACTGTATATGCCAGTACCCAGCTCTGGCCTTCAAACCACCGCCGACGCATCCTTACACCCAAAACACTGTCTTCAGTCGTTCAGGAATTTCATAGTTTATATACCGTTTGACCTCATGTCATTAAAACACCCAAAGTTATGCAGTATGCATGTTATTGTCCTTAGGGCCCTGGAAAGCAAAGGCTTTGACATCAGTGAGAGAGGGGAGATCCAGGTGAAGGGAAAAGGGCTGATGAACACGTACTTCCTGCTGCAGAACCTTGGTCTCACTGAGGATGACATCATGGGGAGGAATGAAGAGGCATGTATCTACAGGAATGACCAGCAGGAGAATGTAGAGAGCAACACAGGTGAGAGGGCGAGGGACAAATGCGGAGGTTGCAGGAAACAGGGGAAATGGAGTTGTGTGCCACAGTGGTCCTTTCCACTTTCAGAACGTAACCTATCTTTTCTGACTAGTCACATCAACTCAGTGAAGACATGTCTAAATTAAGGGAAGGAATTTTAATCAGCAGTTCCAACGTAAACCATGAGACTATGAGACAAGTGGTCGAATAAAGGTAGGAGGTGAGTGTCAAGCACAAACTGATTCCCTTCAGGATGTCTAAGATGTCATAATTATGGGCTTGAAAAACTGTCCATTATGGCTTATACTACCAAATACTGCTGACTAGGGAAATATTATATGCCAGTGAACCAATGGACACATACTACAACTGGCTAAATATGAATTAATGTTTAATTGTTCAGCAGTTCTTTTCTAATGACTGCAGATATCAATATCAAAAAACTTCTTTGGGTCAAACAAATCCACCCTCAGAAATCTGATGTCACCAATGAGCTAGGCCGTGTCAGATACTGCCCGGGGTCGAGACTATGCAGGGGTCAAATGAAACTAAGCTTAACATCTGTCTCATGCAGACGCCAAGGAGACCGACAGCGGAAGAGAAGATGGAGCCTCGACCATACGGGAGGGCCTGGTCTCCGCGCCCCTCCCAGACGCTCATCCTAATGCTGGGAGCTCCAGGCTGTGCTACCTGCTCTAGGAGGTATCCTCCACGTTGGCTGCAGAGATCAAAAATCATCCTGGCATTACACAGCCTACAGTTGTGTAATGCATGTGTCATGTATACCTAACAAAACACCTTTATGAAAGCCTGGGGATAAGTAAACTATTCAAGCTTGAATTTAGTCTTTATTTTACCTCAAAGTTCTTTACATTTATTCTCGCACATGTATTTCATACAAACAAGAATTTGTGTTTTTCTCTGCATTTTTACTGCCTTCTCCCTGTTTTTTTTCTTCAAATTGCCTGGTCATATCTTACAATTCACTTTTGTTAGAGCAGAGACAAGTTTTGCAGAGCAGAGACAAGTTTCCCCTCTCTTCCCTGTCAGTCGGCATCTCTTTTCACTCAGCCTCCTACAAGATGAGCAACCACAGACATATGCTAGATGAAGCCACCTTATATGTTACTTGTACAAGCAGGTTGTGGGGTACCTATCTGACCAGCAGGGGTCACTAGCGAGCAACAACACATGATGATTCATTCCTCCACCAGACATCACTATGGGTGACTCATCTCCCAGTGTGTGTCATCACTGGCAGGGTTCCAATTCAATACCAGGCCATGAGACCCATCCCTCTATCCTCTGTAATTTGATGTCATTTGTCCTTTCATGTATTTATTGCATTTTCCTTTGTGAGCATGATAACAGAATAATTAAATAATCTAGCGTTGTAGCTGAAGGAGAGGAACCATGCAGGCCTGAATAGAGCACAAACCAATCCAATGTAAAATATTTCTGGCAGGGAAGTTAGCTTGATTAGTCAAAAAAGTACCATCACATAACCTGTTAGGGTGCAAAGTGAGCCCTGTCTTAGGTTCGGTCGCAGAGGGACGAGCTCCCACGTTTCTGTCGACCATATGGTGCAAACAGGGCACCCACTGATCCACCGAGCTCCTCTGTCAAAAGGGAGACTTCATGTGCACCTGCCAGCCGGGCCTTTTGTGCGGCTGGTAGACAGCTGGGTCCTGCGATAGCATCTGAAACACTACCACAACTGCCCCCCCCGCCCGGGGCTCCCAGGTGACCAGCAAGCACTGTGCGACTGCATTCACATGGTAATGGAGTCATGAGATCCGCTCAATAGGAGCTGACTGACAGGTACGCCATGGTCACCACAGGACCGTGACAAAGACCAAATGGCAGCCTTGTGAATTAAAACAGGCCGATGTTTTGTTTTTTCATTCTCTTTCTGATTTCTTGAATCAAAATGTAGTAAATAAAATGTTGTTGTCAGCCATGTTGTATGGTCTCTAGCCAGTCACTCTGGACTATTCTTCTAGGATACAGTGCAGAATTCACTTGGGAATTATCTCAGGTTTTGCAAACACTGTACACCTTGTGCTTGGTGAACTTTATATATTTTCACATCTGCTGGTAAACAGTAGATGACAATGAGAACCAGCTGTGAATCTATAATATATATGATCCTTGTAACTATAATAATAACTATAATTGTGAGCAGAACATTTTTACTAGTAATTGATGTTACATATAAAGATTTCTATAGTACCAGTCACCGGATTTGTGTCCACTTTCATCTTCCCTGTTCACACTAAATATAACTGTAATAAAAAAAACATTGAAATAAGTTAATACTTTGGCTGACATTTTTATATTATTTTTGTTTATATTTCATGGCAAAGAAAAAAATGTCTTTATCAATATTTCTTCCCTTTTTTATTCACACTGTGACATATTATTTGATCTTTCATGTTAAAGTTGCTTAGTTTTTTTCTCCAAAAAACAAGTTATATAAATAATATAATAACCCACTTAGAGAATGAGGCATATAACAATACCAATACAAATACTTAATAAACCAGATATTTTACCAAAGCTAGTCACAAGAAATGTATTTATGGCGATGGAAAATTCATAGGTTTTATAATTAGAATTATAATTCAGATTTATTTTCATAAACTGAAATTATTGTGGATTTTGGTTCCTTCAGACATTGATTTTGTGGTTCTAATCACAGGAAGCAGTTGAAATGAATTTAAAATGTTCATTTTTTAAATGTCTTTTAGTTCATGTTGTCTGTGCAGATCAAAGACAACTCTACAGCAGTGTTCATGAGTTTGGACACATTAGAGAAGGAACTTTCTGGTTAACAATGAAAGACTACTAAAAACTATAGACAATGTCAACCATTGATATGGCCCCTTAGGACCAGAAAACAGTTAAGCAAACATTATGAACTTGCTCAGTTGGAGTAAGCGTACGTTCCTGAACACTGAGAAGTCAACGTCAGCTTGCACCTACAGTCAGTCAAACATTTTTATTTCAACTGGTGATGTTAAACACAGTAAAGTATTTTAGCTTTCCTACATTTTGTTACTTCATCCTCTGCGGAACAGAAGCAGAGGCTGTGTAATCACATCTGTATGTTTGTCTGTATGTTTTCTAGTCTGTAAACTGGAGAATTTAAATACTTAAGCGAGGATTAGGATGAAACTTGGGGACTTGGTGGCTCATAGCAAATTAACTGAAGTGGAAACAATGATAATTTTCCTGCTCCTGCTAAGACATTACTAATATATGGCGTAGATGTGTGGACTGCCACGTTAGTAATGTAGTCCAATGTTTTGGGAGCTGACAGGTCACTAGTGGAATTATGTCACCCTCTGCTGTACAATGTCAGGACAGCAGGAGATGAGATGGCCGTCAAAACATTATCTTCATTCTTAAAAACGTGGTGTTTAACATGCATTTATAAAAAGAAAAATATTGTGCTCTGGTACAGAGATCCGCCTTTTAAAGAGCTTTAATTGTTCTATTCACTTGCAAAGCTTGAGAGAATGAGTCCGCTCAGCTACAGACATAGTAGTAATGAGTAATAAAAGTAGTGAGAACAAAATATGAAAAAAAAAACAAAAAACAAAAGTAACACAAACAATATTTGATGGTTATTGCATGTATAATATACATGTATTTATTATAAAGACCATTATTTTGTTACTCAGTGTTTTCAGTCAGGCAGAGTTCACTTAGCCTGGGTCACAAGTATAAGTTCCTCTTTCCCAGTTCCATACCGCTTTAATCCAGCTACTACTGCGTAAGATACTGTCTTTTGGTGAATAAACATTTTTTGTCATACTTTGGGAACATCTTGACCTTTCTGCACAAGTCTGTTCTGGCTGCGGAGACCAAATGATGGATTTAAATTTTTTAGTTATGTGTTAAGGTTTTCTTTCTGAAACATTTCCATGATTGGAAGCATTTGCAAAGGCGAAGCATTCGAAATTATCCTCCTCTGAAGCATTGAGTTTAATTTACAGTCTTACATTTTTACACATCACTCTGCTTAAAATGTGAGGCTCTTAAATATTCCACTCATGGAAATAAACTCTCAAAAGTTTAAAAAATGCATTTACATTGTGTCTAGTCCACTGGGAAAGTAATTGTATTTGCAAAAAATGAAGCTCAGAGGGAAAAATACAAGAGGACTGAAAACGCTTTAATACGTTTCGTTGATGTTAATAGAACGACTGAAAGCCAAGTTCCTGTTTGTTTTTTGTTTGTCTCTAATCTAAATTACGCTGAGGTGTTGCGTTGAAGTCCTCGTTTACTTTATGCACTCTGTTTCTTTCTAATCACCTCTTGAAATCAATTGCGTTTCAAGTCTATCCACCGAAACTTGGTCTGTAATGAAATACATTAGCCCACACTGCATAACCTCGTTTACGGAGCTCAAAGCCAATCAAATGTAATTGTTTTCTGTTAGTGCTGTTTTTCTATTGTTCGTTTCTCCTCACATGACGAGTCGATCTGCTGACGCTCGCGAGCTCGCATGTAAGCATGAGACTAGAGCGGCGCGAGGTTAAATGCATGTTCGGCTTGAACAGCCGTTTCGGTGTTTTCTTGCTGACTCCTGAGCCAGAATGCAAGCGCCACCTACACTGTACGACTCAATTGAGCACCAGATGGAGGCTATGGAGTTGCTTAAGCGGGTTCACTTACAGAAACTTACAAACTGCAGCGACAGCACTGGGCTCCGAGGGGAAGACCGAGGCGGTAGAGGAAAAGAGGGATGCATTACCGCCAGTCCGGACGGCAGTGACCCACTTAATTTTGTTACTGGTTTCTGGGGTAAGAGTACTTTGAAAAACGATTCTGGGTCTACAGTGGGTACGTCAAAAGGAAGGACTGTTCCGACTATCGCAGAAAGAGCTCGTGAGAGTATTTTTGGACGGTTAACCGAAATAGCCCAGCGGGTAATCAAGGTGCAAGTAGACCTTCGTCGTTCGACCCCTCGGGATCAATGGCTTTCACTTCATCCTAAGGTGAGAGGTAGCTACCGCACGTGAAACATCTGTCGCTGCCATATATTTTTGTACTTTTCTTAAATGTCCCCTAAAATGTTATTCTGATTATATATTTGTTATGTTTTTACACCAACCCCTTCCATCCGCTTCCTTTTTCAGGACAGCACTGACCTGAAAAACATCTGCCGGCGTATGTCCATGGGTGATGCGTGTCGCCTGTCAGAGTGTGACCTAAAAGAGCTGAGCCAGTGTTTGAGGCGCATCGTGGACAGCCTGCTGTGCTCGCTCGCTCGCGACAACTGCCTGGCGGTAACTGAGGCGACGAGGAGACTCCGACAGATCTGCGTAGATTTTCCTGACTTTTGAAGTCTCGGACTCGTGCCCAACAAAGTGGTGCAGATGAGGGTTGTGCGGGTTTTGGGGGGGGGGGGGGGGTGCGGGGGCATTGTCTGTCCCCGTGGAAGACGAACTATTTACAAGACAGAAAGCCGATTGTTTTTTCTTTGCAGTGTGACAAAATCTGTTATATGTGAACAGAGCTTTCCGAAAGCATCACTCTGGAAAGTATTCCTTTTTGATCGCCAGATACTTCTGCATTCCGCTGCATGTCCATACAGTGTAGTGGGTTAGGAATGTCATTTGCAAACATTTCTGAGTACTCATGCTTTGTAGGACCATATGACCTCTGAGGGGAATTTTGGGGGTGACGTTGGGGTGACATTTCACGCATTAGAGCTAATTCAGCACTGAGAAAGTCCAAGACATACCTGGACTTGAAAAGCTACTTCGCTTCCAAGGCGTTTTCAATAAGAAAATAGAAAGAATGTGTGCTATTGTATTTCTTAGCAAGCCCTGCCCTGCTAAGATCGATCCCTAGTGCACCGTTTATAAACTGATGTTTTCAGTCCTGAATAGCAGGTTCTGCCTGGCAATGCAAAACGCTTCAATCAGTGAATGCAAATTCTTTTAAGCTGCCACCTTAGAGCGCTTTACCTGAATCATCAGGGCTGCGGAGTGAAGAGCAGGTTGTTCCGGTGGGACGGGGTGAGGTCGCATTATCTGACTTCTTTGGATGCCTGGCATTTCTGCGCCGCGCGCCGAAGCGTTTTCCCCAGCGCTGCTCCACATCTGACACGCGGCGTTTGTGTATCAAGAGCGCTGCACGTGGGCAGCAGACTTAAAAAAAAAAAAAAAACAGACGGTTTCAATAAAACCAAACTTGCTCAAGCACCGTTGGGAAATAAATCCAGTTTAAATGTGAAGATACAGGGTGTGGTAGATTTTCAGCCCTGTTCAAATATTTGCTGCTTTCTTATCCCAGTCCTCTTTGACCTGTGGCACCTTAAGCACTGTAAGTGGGCGTTTTAGGCCAGCACACATGTTTTTACTGACTGCTTGACTTCTTAACTGTCCTGTTAGAGGCTGAATGCTTTTCTCCTTAGACAATTAAGTATTTTGTGAGAGTGCCATCACAAACATAGACATAGGTACTGTACAGTGTACAGAGAAACAGATAAGCGGACAGGAGAATCACAGACTCTTCAGACAGGAAACCAATAAGATGTGCTATTTTAATATCATATTCACTATTTACATGTTTGATAAACTGGATCATAAAAAAGTGTCTGAAAATTTCTTGCAACTTCTTTTTTTGTCAATTTATTGGACAAACACTGTTAGTTATTTTTGTGGAACTATCCTTACATCTGAGAGTATCCTCATATCTCACCTTTCAGGTGTAATTTTTTTAATGGCCTCGCATTAATCTTCTAATCGTTCAAAAAAAAAAATATTTACAAATAAAAAGCAACAATTTTATTTTATTTTAAACACTATTTTACTTTTCCTTTTGGTGTTGATGATCCTTGCGTTTCAGCTGTCAAAACTAAGTTTGAAATGAACATATCTTCTGTGCGGGAATAAAGCTGCTGCAAATAGAAAATATCACTAGGGGGCGCCCAAGAGCATAAAATGGAAAACTTGGGCAGCGCTCAGACTTTTTAAAGAAAATTGGACCAAAGAGCTCCTGTTTAAATTGTGCCTGGGAAGGATGGATGGGGCCTAGAGCTGTGATTTTTGCGCTCAGGGGAATTCATATTTCTGACCAAGTGAAGTGGCCATTTACACTTTGGGTTAATTAGATAATTAAGAGCAAAGGTTGGCATGAAAATGAGAAACAGATTGGCCCTTTCTGTGTGTCATTGCATTATGATGAGTTTATTAGCAATACGAACACTGAGGGGTGAGCTGTCTCCAAACTGCATGAAAATTAAAATAAGAATAATTAACTGCAAGCTAAAGTAAAGATTCGTTCAAGTAAATATAATCATGCTCACTGGCTCTGGAGGAAAAACCCCAAAATTTTGGCTCTGGTTCTGATTAGTCCATGCACACAATGGCAGGCAAATGAGCAGTGCACCTTCCTCTCATGTTGCATAGAACTGGAGGAAGCTGACACCTGTTTCCATGAAGCAATGACGCACTGTTTTTCCACACCAAATCTCTGTAGTCTCTAATGCCTCCAGAGAAGAGACCTCCAGTTCGCCAGCAGGGACCTGTTTCAGCATTCTGGATGAGGTAAAGCTGATTTGAAATAATCCTTACTGAATGGGACACTGTTGGAACTGTACAATCATCATACGCTTGTACATTGTAAATATATTGACTTCTTATTGTAGAGGTAAGATATATTGCTCTGTGATTGGTACCGCTGGGCTTATATACAAATTTCAAGTGATCACCCTGACCATTTTTTTCTAACACCTCTGAAAGCCTTGATATGTGCTTTATTTTACTGCAGGGGAATCGATCAAATCTGTATGCGCTTACTATGCTCATAGATGCTCGTTCACACAGGGGGTGATGGCATAATCCTGTCATTTCACAATGTGGCCCATAGAGGGCGCTTAAGTCCAAGACAAAGGCTTTTAGGCCTAATCTTCGCTAATACTGTAAATGGGCAGTGAAAACAGCTGTATCCAACCAAGTTCAGAGTTAACGCAACTTGAAACAATCACTCAATAAGCTTAAGGTTTCAGTTTGTGCAGCAGTCATCAAATTAAACATTACTGTAAATAGGGGTGGGACCTCCTGTTTATTACAGGTCCTTAAATTAGCCACAAATTGACTCAAACTATGCAAGCTGGAACAGCCGAGTGTTAGAATAAGGATAATAGGATAGTATCTTTAAGTAAGAGTTTAGTTCCTCCATTTAATTCATGAGCTTGACGGCACTCCGCAGCAGGAGTGAAATGCCTGTGTTTTGCCTGGGAGACACACACCCTGGAGGGAAGCGCCTGGGCCGCTCCGCTCCCCTCTCAGCCTGTGGGCAAGCTGTGGTGAACTCATTCAAAAATGAACAACTTTATTTAAACAGCGCTTTGCGAGCAGTGCGTTCAGATTACCTTTCAAAAAGGACAACGAGAAGAAGACACAATTAAAAAGGCAGTGGAATGTAGAAATAAAGACAAGGCCCAAGCATAAAAGTTATAATGAAAGTATATGAAAATATACCGCACTAAAAGGGGACACCATAGCATTTTCTTGTCTTTTTTTAGCACTGAATCAAAAAAGAGAATAAGTAAACAAAACAATAGTACTGATTTAGAGGCAGTTTTAAAATACCATGTCTAAGATAATGTGTGTTTTGTTATGGTCTATGGGTCCTGGAATTTGCTGCAGGCTAAACTCAGATTTAAGTCCTTAATCCTACTGGCTGATTTCATATAAAATGTAATGGATATTTGGATATTTCCCCTGATAGAAGCTCAGACTGCAGGCCATAATTTGTTTTCCTACATGTTATGATAGTATACCATGTTATTTCCTGTTTGTGTGTTGCAATATTTATTTTTGGTGCTTGTTATTAGTATACAACATTGCTGTACGTGCTTTTGATTTCACTGCCTTGTGACGAGGTCTCCCTCGCAAAAAAAAAAAAAATGTTTTTCTCTGAGGGAAATTCTTGGTAAATCTGAAGTATGAATAAATTGAAAATGAATGAAGGACATCGGGTGTCCAGCAGGGTGGCGCTGTATAGATTAAGGGCATGACATCATGGAGAGAGACGGGATGTCTGGTCAGAGACGCTGTTGTAATTAAGTTGCATTCCTTGCTGGTCATCAAAGGTCTGCTCAAACTGACTGTGAGCTATACAGTTCTTACCTGGGGGCAGGGGGGTGGGGGGGAGGTGGCAGAAGGCCGGCACTGCTGGCTGCTTTGAAAGAAATATTTTTAGAAAGTATGAAAGTGCGTTGAATCCTAATTAATCACAGCAAAGCACGTGATTAGTTAAATTTTTTTGATTGATTTACAACTCTTCCGTAAATGCTTGCTAAATTTAGTCAATTGGCTGTAGTATAATCTGCTTTGCGGCCGCTACGTGTTACGTCTTTAAGGTATATTTAGGTATTGTGCTCATCTCCCTCAAAGCTCAAATCCTTCATAATTTGATTTCAACTTGTGAAAATGTGGAAATATCGATAAAATGAAAAAAAAATCAATGAAAAAATTAATTTAGGAGGAACATGTTGCATGAAGTTTGGGAGCAGAATTCAGAGTGTCTCTTTGGGGGGCCCATCCAGGCTCTTCATCCCGTCCCGGTGCAGTCATAACGAAGTGGGGTGCGGCCCTTGATGTCTCGCCCCTCTGCTGGCTGGACCAGGCCCGTCTGTCCTCTCGTTCCCGTCCTGGTGTGGTCCCAGACGTCTCGCCCCTCTGCTGGCTGGGTGCATAACGTCCTGCTCCTCTGCAGCCCAGACGTGTGAGTCAGAGGACCATGCGTACACGTGGGGGCGGACTGGGCTCAAACGGCCGAGCCAGGGGTGGTGGTATTGACGACTGATCCTGTCTCGTTTTACAGATCTCATTCACATGACCTCACCCTAAGCATTACCTCCATGAGAGACAGACAGCGAGAGAGAGAGATAAATGACACACATGAGGCGAATTACTGTAAGGAAATTGATCAAATTGTTGACCAAATCCACACACATACAAGTGCAATTGGGGGGTAAAGAGAGAGAGCCCTCGTATTTTCCCTACATCAACATGTTTGTAGTTGTATTCCATTTCGTGCTTCCCGTGTTGTGTATCGTTGCAACGTCCTGTGTGTTGCTTTGCCAATACTACAATGGTCGTCCTGCCAATAACGTGAAGTTGAATGCAATTCAATTAAGTGAAAGAGAGTGAGAGACGGAGAGGGAGGGATGGAGAGAGAAAGGGCGGGAGAGAGAAAGGCAGACAGCGATACTGTGATGACTCGTTGGCGTGGGTAGACTGGAACCACCAGCAACGGCCGATAAATAAAAACCTGTTCCAGTGAAGCCGGGAACTTCCTGTTTGACTTGGGGGATGGGGGGGGTGACTGAGTGGGCGGCGGCCTGGGAGAATTATGCACCCCCCCCCCCTTCCCTCCCACCCATCCCGGTCGGCCATGTCTGTTTGAAGAGATCTGTTTTCTCGTACAGGCCAGACTTCCACTGATCTCCAGCCATGGGCTTCTTCAGAAAGCACCGTCCTGGCCTGGGGGGGTGGGGGGGTGAATGGGTGGGCGGGAGGGGTAATTAAAGCTGTCAGGCAAACTGCTGTGTCATTCCAAACTTTTTTTCCCCCCTTCCTTCTCATAGAAAGCCCCCCCTATTCATTTCCATGCCAACAGGCATCCAAAGATTCCCAGTCACTTACCGTTCACCCGCATGCACCTCATAAAACAGTGAACAGGTAAATTACAGGATTACTGCCAGAAAATCACATGTGAACAGCTGATTCATGAAATACGAGTGGTTAAATCAGGTTACCATGATGTTACTACAGTTTACAATTTGTGACATGAACTGACCTTCCAGGACCTGGAGTGAAGACTGTGCCCTGCCTGATCGTACCACTAAAACTGGCTACAGCCTGTTTTTACCCCAGCCTGTGAGAATGATTAAACCACCATTTCCATTGTTTTCTAAATTAGTCCTTTTGATCTGCACATAAAATGAATGTACAGTATATCTCAGATGAAATTAGTTATTTGTACAAATGAATTTACCAGCCATGGCTTATACTCTGTGCCATAACTCAATGATATTCATGTGGCTGAATGAGTAATTGATCAAGTTAATACATAAGTAATTGGTTGGAATGAAAACTAGCGTACACATGGTCCTCTTGAGCAATGGAGGGCCAGTCAAGCCAATGGGTAACAATGTTTGTGGTCAGTTTGTGAAACTACAGCATGTTCCCTGGACTCTCCATTCTACGTCTTAGGGCACGTTTACATTGGCAGGAATAGCCAAAAAGTTTTCACACAAGATGTGAGAGATATTTTGCAGTTGGGCAAAAACATGAACGCACAGCTTTCATGCTGAGACTGTTCATTCTTAGTGCCTTAATCCCTTTGCACTGCGAGTAGCTGCACTGGGCTTCAAGCCTGATCCGGACTCTCACCGTCTGACCCGTTTCTCGCCTGAAGTCCTGCACCTGCACACACTTTCACTTCAGCGATTCTGGTTAAACGCCTTCCTCAAGGGTGTGAAAAATGCAACAACCTTCTATATGCACCTGTTCACAAAATTGTACTTTACTGTCAGCCACGCCTCTCCTTGCTGCAGAAGGAAATCTTGCTGCACGCCTTAAAATCATCTGCAAGCTCAATCTCAAGAAGCCAGGCAGGTGAGTTAACCTGGGAATCAATTGTTTTACTGATCAAAATAGCGCTGAGAAATGATTTTCAATTTTTACCCATTATCTACTAAGTATCCAGTACTGCACTGAGCCTGAACTTGAACATACTAAGGATCTCAGTCTCAACTACTTGACCTGGAAAATTTTGAAGAGTTGAAAACTCTTTGTGTAAAACAATACTTCCTGATATCAGTATCATGGAATTTACTGTAAACCAGTTTCCATCGACACCCCCACATCCTACAATAGACTGTACTCAATCTATAAAGTCTTTGTAGTTCACCTTGTTGAACTCCTTTTATGAATTTCATCTCCCACCCCACCCAAGTTTGTAGAGGATGTGGTTTTCAGGCTTGGCGTTTCCACTGGGACGACGTGCGTAAACAGCGGCGTCACGCAGCTGTGGTCTTCAAAGAAAGTGTTTGGGTTCTCTGGAGTTCTCCTGAGTCAACTTCATGTTCCATCTTATCTGGGTGAGCCAGCAGGCCCGGACTGACGGGGTCAGGGGGGCAGAAGACAACCCCCGGATTGCAGGGGTAGGGGAGGGGAAAGGGATCCAGGCATACATCTGCTGGTTGGTGTCTGACGCAGATAGGGACCGATGTCACACATCTCAAGGCAACTTCTGGCCCCTTGAGAGCCTCCGAACCTCCAGCTGTGTCCATGTGGTATCTTCCATCCAGACACAGCTTTCCTAAGAGTTTATTTTACTGCTTAGCGTGCATCCTCTACTTTTGAAAATCTTCTGATGGCCTTTTAATCAGATTTTGCCATTCATGGAGTCATTTGAATACCTTTATTTGATTGGTCACCCTGAATACAAAGCTGTTTCCATTGGATGTTTCCATTCTCTCCAAAGCCAAAGTTGTTTTTGACTGTGGGTATTCTCTCTTTTTTTATAATTTCTTTTTAAGTTATTCCCAACTCATTAGAAGGCTCACTTTTCCTGTCTCATGTGACTCAATCCCTGCCTGACTCTTCCAAACACTACACACAGCCCCCAAAAAGGTTCATTAATGTCATCAATTCGCCTGGGCATGGGGAACCTGGTGTCGTATCCTCTCATGCGTCCGAGTATTCTTCGCTGAACCCCAGGATGTAATGCTGTGCCCCTGTAGCCTTTACCACCCCCCCCCCCCACCATATGCTAACAGCTAGCAATATTATGGGATATGAAAGTGTTGGTCAGAACCCCAGCAGTGGAGCTGGAGCAAGAGCTGAGCTGGTACGTCATGTCTGTGAGCGCGACACATACGTTTACCCCTTCGAACAACCCCCACCCTACCCTATCCATGGGTCGGATTATAATTTTATACATCAGTTCTGTTGAGTGCTGGAGTTGGGCGGGGGAGGGGGATGTCGGGGCATTTAGAGAGCCATGATTTTTGGGCAGAAAGAGAAAGAGAGAGTTGCAGAAAGAGAAGGTCGGGGGGAGGGGGGGACCCTTGTGCCAACATCATCAAAGGGGGGCGGGGGGCATTCCGGGCCCACAGCTGGGGGTAGAGGAAGCCAGACCAACGGTAAACCAAACACTGCTGTGTAGGCTTGGGTGCTCCAGTTGCTTTTTCAGAGAAATCACAGAGAGGGAGACAGGGAATTAGATACTAGAAGTTTTTTTTTGGGGGGGGGAAGAAAGGAGGAAAAAGAAAGAAAAAAGAAACAGAGAGAGCAAAGGGAGGTCAAAGCTTAAGCTGCCCTGACTGGAGAAAACCTGGGAAAAGTTTATTTTTTCTGAATTTCTTTTTTTATTTCTTTTTTTTTTTAGTTTGCTTGGGGGCTCTGGTGCCTTTTGCTGAGTGAAAGGTGCTGCCCATGGATGGAGTGAAGGATGACGGAAATTGCATCGGTGGCGGTCGCACCACAGTCGGGTCTGTATGTCAAAAAGTGTGGTATAAACCTGCAGGACCGTGGGAGATAGCGACCATGGTTTCTTGCGTGACGGTGAGTCACTGCGTCTCGCTTGGGGTCAGTCGAAAACAAATCAAGGGCCCCCCGGAAAGGCCACCCCTCTTTGATGTTTGGGGTGTGATGTCATGGTTCAAACGCTGAGGTCACTCGGTGGTCGCCATTGTGTCGCCCTCTGGACAAACGGATGCAGCGCTTGGGGAGGGCCGGGTGACGAAGCCCACCAGCCATCCTCCACCCCCACCCCTCTTGTGATCGTGTCAAAAACGCCCACTCCGTAACCTAGGAAACTACACAGGGTTTGTGAAACAGAGAGCTGTCGTAGTGACTCACTAGCCCAAATTTAAAAGTTGAAATTCCCAAGCTTGTGGGCGTTGTGATTGTCTCCCTGTTTTAATCGGGGGGTTTTTTTTAGACACCAAAGGTGTAGTTTCCCCCATCATCATTATCTTCCCACCCTTTTTTGTCTGTCTCGTCCCCAGTACATAATAAAGAAAGCTAACTGGATTTCAGCAATCCATTGATTATCATTTACGAGACAGAGGATTATAATCAAACGCTTTCCCTCTCAAAGGCAGCCAAACTCAATATTATTTGTAGAGTGGCTCCTCTGCAGATCAACACTTTTGACAGTGTGATGTTGGGAGACGGTCCCTGGGGATCAGCCAATCAGATGCGAGCACTGATGGACTCAGGCAGCCATGGTCCAGGCTTCCTGTAGCAACTTTTCGACGGTGTTTAATCAAAGGATACATTCGTCCTCCATCCCGTCTGTAGGCACCAACCAACCCACTCACCTCCCACCCCCCCCCCCCCCAAAAACGTCTCAAGACAAGTGAGTTAGTTAAGGCTATCTCCAGGGAAAAATTACAACATGAAAAAGAAAATACACTGTTTTAAAAGCACTGTGTTTTCAATTTGCCGCCACATGTTTAGAATTAGCTCCGTATTTATTGAGGTCGGTAAGTGGGCAAGTTACCCGGGGGGGGCGGGGTGGGGGGTTGAGGGGGCGATGGGGTATGTGTGTTGGGGGTGGGGGGGCAGTGGGAAGTAAGAGATCAGGAGGGAGGGAGGAAGGGAGACGAAAGGGCCACAGCCTCCAAGATATAACGCTGTTCAAAAAACCTCATGCCCCAATCTGCATTTGCCTGCAGCTTGTAAACTTCCCGATGTTCAGTTCAGAAGAGGTAATGTGTCATTGACAAGAAAAAAATAAACTTTACTGAAGTCATATTTTACTTAACATGACAATTTAAAACCCACATAGACACACGCATAGACACTCACATAGACACACACTCAGACACACAGACACACATACACACACATACACACACACACACTCAGACAAAGACACAGACATAGACACACACACACACACACACAAACACTCACAGACAATGTCTCACCATTGCCGGCTATGGCCAGAGGTCTGCATTTGTTGAGGTACAATCGGTCTAGCTTCACCAGCGATGAGCTGGCTATATTTGTTGGTCTCATTGCTAAAGCGTCCACTCTGGTCGAGCTGGTGAGGTTGGGGGAAAATCAGGGTTAAAAAACAAAAGTCAATTCACTGACATGTATGTTCCAGTACTTACCTCCACATAAATTCAATACATTTTCCATTCTTACTGAATAAACATACTGAGTTCATGAGTGACGTATTACTGTGTTACCCCTGAATTCACTTCTATATCCAACTGAATGTGCTTCATTTGTTGACAACAGAATGAGAATTTGGTCATACACTAATGATGTATTCATTTTCAGCAATTAATTTGGTTTTATTGCAAATTATTATTAAATTTATTTATTATTATTAAACCTGTCGTTTTCAGTTATTTGCATAGTTGTGCCCAGGCATAGTAGCATTATGGCTGGGTTTAGCAATATCACTTTTGTTAAGTGTTTCCAATATCTTCAGTATGTAGCAAATTACACTGCTACAGGCGTAAGTCCATACCCTTCACTCACTGTTCATCTACGCATTGTACCTTAATGTGTCCTTGTGGTTCCACTTCTTTACAGTGAGTGCTGTAGGCAGTTTGACCGCAGCCAGATGAGTTCTGAGGCTCATTGTAATTTCCCACGGTACTCAGACTTGTGCAAGTCTAATTTGCGGAGTTCTCACCGTGACGTGGACGGGGTCGGTCGGGGGCTGCGTCGCTAGCATCAATTTGTACAGTAATTGTGGAAATAATTCAAATGGGCACGGTCCGGTGGAACCAATGAGGATAATTGAAATGTGTTCCAAGAGTCTGAGCGAGGCCCCGGGAAAACAATGACCATTTTTCACTTCCTTTGCGGCGCTCTCTGAATCAAATCACCACTGTCACACGCAGCTCCAGCCAGACAGCTCGTGGCTAGCCCAGAGCTGTTTGTCTGCGCTGCTTGTACCGTGCACGATGGGCGATGCCAATTACATGGTACAGTAACACTCTAGTCTGCCATCTCTGCCCTGATTGTAATGGACTGGGAGAGCGACGCGCCCATTTGATAACGGAGTCGCCAGAATGTATGAACTCCGTTCTGTGATCTTGGATTAGGTTCCACTTTTTGTTCATGAATCATACTTATGTTTTTCTTTGAAAAACTAACAAGAGGCAAAATATATTATATCTGTTCAGTGATTCGGCTCCAGTTTTTTTTCATGATCGGTATCTGTGTTTTGTTTATTGGCTTAACATGAATTTAGAAAATGTGCGAGGGGGAGTCCCGTTGTCCCGTTTGGCATGAGATTTCCATTCCTTGTTCTAAATTTGATGTTGAATCAGGCTTTTTTTTCCTTGTTTAAAGAACAGGACCCTCTCCAAGGTAGACCAACAAGGGAGAAGTGCACAAAAATGACAACCATATATAGCAGCTTTTTGTGCCTTTCTCATAAAAGCCTTTCTGGTAATATTTTGTCCTGGTTATCTGCTGCCTTGCTGTAATGCTGTAATGACATTATTTCAAAGCATATTTCAAACCTATTATTTCGTTTAAGATTTCCATCACAACTTTTATATATCTTTTCTCAGAATCAGAATTTTATTCTAACGTGACTCGAGATGCTCACGAGAAGAGAAAGTTTGCTGAGTCTGAAAACTGGCGCGAGGAGGCCTGGAATCTGCGGGTGACATCATTGCCCATGATGTCATCCTATGGGGTGACTTTGGCACATGTGACTGCAGCGATGAGGTCACACTCACTTTTTACATTTAACTCGCAGTAGATAATTAATATCAGAGCCCCAGCGTTACTGTTTTCATACGCCCCGCCGTAAAGCTCGGGGCCCGACTGAATAATGATATTTTCAGTTTTAAAAGGAGTAAATGCATAGAGGCTCCGTGTGTTCTCCGGAGGGACATTACGATGATTTGATTTACACTCGGCAATGGTCACTTATTTCTACCGCAAGGCCCCTCCCTCCCCTCCTCCTCTCCCCTTTCTCTCTGTGTATTGAGAAATCTGGCGCTAGCAGAAGGCTGCGAGGGGGGAAAGGCTTTTAGGGCTGCAGCGCATTTGCTCTCATTAACTCCTGATAATGTCAGAGGGAGGCGGGCTGCGCACGAGCCAAGCCCATAAACCTGAATACCTCCAGGCAGCAGGCATTAAGTCATGCACATGACATCGCTCTGCTGTCAGTCTCACCTGTTTCACCTGCAAAAACTGGGAGCTGCCAACCACTGGGAAGGTTGGAAATTAAGTCTGTGTGTGTGTGTGTGTGTTCATGTGTGTATGCGTGCATGCGTGCGTGTGTGTGTGTGTGTGTGTGTGTGCATGCGTGCCTGTGTGTGTGTGCGTGCGTGCGCGCGTGCGTGCGTGCGTGTGTCTGTGTGTGTGTGTGTGTGTGTGAATGCGTGCCTGTGTGTGTGTGTGTGTGTGCGTGCATGCATGCCTGTGTGTGTGCGTGCGTGCGTGCGTGCGTGTGTGTGTGTCGGTGTGTGTGTGTTGTATATATATGTAATAAAGCTTTACATACCACTCACAAGATTGATTTATCGATGTAACTTGTGGAACCAGATTCCACCTTGGTCTTGGGTGTGAGTGTGTATATAATGTGTCTTTATATCGCGCTCACATGATTGATTTATAGATATATGTTGTTGATCCAGATCCTACCCCAGCCTTTGTAACATACATGAATCACACTCCATGCAGAGCTGTTTAAGTACCTACAGAGACACTTTTGGCATAGTGGGTGACTCAGTGGAGCTTACATGCTGAACACTGGAAATCACTGTAAGCCGTGTTGCTATGTGTGTTCAGCCAAGTTGAACCTAGCTCTGGGCCAACTGTAAAGGAGATATGTGTAAACACTGACAGACGAGCGTGTCTGTGTATTAAAAAAGAGAAAAAAAATCTAAGGGTTAAGCACCGCCAAGCATGAAGGAGAATGTGTGACATTGATATGACCCACTGATATGATTCGGTTTGTTTTGTAGTTGTTTTTTTTTTTTTTTTTAAGTACAGAGACTCGTGAAAGACAAAGAAAAAAAAAAGATGACAGCTGTCAGTGTAAAAGTGCAGAGTGAAAAGCGTTTTGAAGTGCTTCACCCCTCCAAGGGCTTACAGACCAGCCCTTCCCCTGCTCAACCCACTCGAGCAGGTGTGAACAGGTGCAGATAAGCGTTGGGCTGGGGTGCAATATAGGGAAATCAGACACTCCTGTGCGTTGAGGCGGCTTGCTTTGACTTGCACCTGATTTATGACAAATCAGTCTCTTATAGATTTAACCCTTTCAGAGTTAATTTACTCTCCCCACACGGGGACTTACTTTACAAGCTACAATGTCTACTGTCTCTTTATCATCTCATGCCTGTTACATAGCAAAGTGTTACCATCAATATTTTTGTACACAGTTAATTGTATTACATTTTGTATGCTGTGTTTTTTTTTTGTGCTTTTGTGTATTTTCATATTTATGGGCTTTGGAGTTACAGTAGACAGTAGGCCCATCTCCTCAGACAGTATAATCACCTATTAGTCTTATTATCATTAATACATATGGGCTTTGGAGTTACAGTATGCCCACCTCCTCAGACAGTATACTCACCTATTAGTCTTACTACCATTAATACATATGGGCTTTGGAGTTACAGTAGGCCCATCTCCCCAGACAGTATACTCACCTATTAGCCTTATTACCATTAATACATATGGGCTTTGGAGTTACAGTAGGCCCATCTCCCCAGACAGTATAGTCACCCTTTAGCCTTACTAAAAATAAATCATTATGCCACCACACCACTGATCTGCCATGAAAACCCATGGCAGAATTATATATAATGAATTGCTCATGTAATAATGGGTGATGACATGCAGGGGACCATGAACAATTATGCTTTATGGAATACAAACGCAGTTTAAGACACTCTTTTTGGGAGAAGTGGAGTGTCTGTTCATTCTTCTTGTTTATGGAGACAAACAGCCGGACAGATGCAGCCGTTGGTGGAGTCCTCTCTGGAGTTGATCCGTGCGGTCCCGTCCGCCAGGCTGATTGAGGAACACAGTCCTCCCACAGTCCATATCTGCGGATGCCAAAAGTGCTGTTGCCTGCCTCCGTGGATTTCGTTTTTCGTTTACTGTAAATATTTTGGCCAGATGTTTCGTTCCAACGGAAGTGGTTTTGTTGAGACAGTGGTAGCCCCATTTCAAAGCGGAGACTCTGTGCTCTGGAGTGCTAGTGCACAGGAAGGTGTGTGTGTGTGTGTGTGAGTGTGTGTGTGTGTGTGGGTGTGTGTGTGTGTGTGTGTGTGTGTGTGTGTGTGTGTGTGTGTGTGTGTGTGTGTGTGTGTGTGTGGGTGTGTGTGTGTGTGTGTGTGTGTGTGTGTGTGTGTGTGTGTGTGTGTGTGTGCGTGTGTGTGGGTGTGTGTGTGGGTGTGTGTGTGTGCATGTGTGTGTGGGCGGGGGTGTGTGTGTGTGTGGGCGTGAGGGTGTGTGTGTGTGGGTGTGTGCGTGTGTGTGGGTGTGTGTGAGTGTGTGTGTGTGTGTGTGTGTGGGTGTGGGTGTGGGTGTGGGTGTGGGTGTGGGTGGGTGTGGGTGTGTGTGGGGGTGGGTTGGGGTGTGGGTGGTGTTGGTGTGTGTGTGTGTGGGTGTGGGTGTGGGTGTGTGGGTGGGGTGTGTGTGTGTGCGTGTGCGTGTGTGTGTGTGTGTGTGTGATGGTGTGGGTGTGGGTGTGTGTGTGTGCGTGTGCGTGTGGGGGTGTGTGTGTGTGGGTGTGGGGGTGGGTGTGTGTGTGTGTGGTGTGTTGGGTGTGTGGGGTGAGTGTGTGTGTTTGTTTGGTGTGTGTGTGTGTGCATGTGGGTGTGGGTGTGGGTGGGGTGGGGGGGCTGTGGGTGTGGGTGTGTGTGTGTGTGTGTGTGTGTGTGGTGTGTGTGGGGTTGGGTGCGGGTGTGTGTGTGCTCGCGTATGTGCATGTATGGGGTAGGGGAGTGGGGTGGGGGGGGGGGTGGGTGTCAGAGAATCATGGGGACACAGCACACCAGTAAGGCCGCAGAACATGGTGTCAATCAAACAGCAGCTATGAATTATGGGTCTGCTGCCCATACTGTCCCGTTAGCCTCCAAAAGCTCTCCCAACACAACACTTAAAATGTATTCAGCTGAGCGATACCATTATTCATTCTGAATACTTCATTTCATTTTGTTTAGCTGCCTCTTTTCTTTTCTGTTCTTCAGTTTGCCTGGCAATTCTCCTAATTGACTGTCCCAACAGGGGAAAGTTTTCCTGTTTTTCTCCAGAATGCTTTTTCTGAGTTTCTTGCCTTTATTTCTGTTGTATTCCTGTATTCCCTCCAGATCACATACCACCTCCACTTGTGAAATTATAGTAATAATGTGCCTTTATTGGTTGATCACTAAAGGACTTTGCATACTTGTGGTTTATAAGCATTATGTTTCTTGTAGAAATATAATACCATGATGGCCATTCTGCTGATATAGGGTCACCATTTACCTACTGCCAGTATTTGAATACACCAAGTGTCTCTGCCTCTACTAATTGACCTTGGTACCTGTTCCAGGATTTTTAATCACAAGTAATGCAGCAGAGAGAGCCCTAGCATAATAGAGAAAACCTCTTAAGATGAACATCTCACCACAAGAGTGAGGCCTGTTTTTCCCAAGGCCTATGAAGAGAGAGCACAACTCAAAACCACTAAATTCATCTCAGAAGAAGGGCTCTGTGCAGTGCGGCAGAAATTGATGTCACAATTGAATAATCGGCTCTGATTGGCTCAGTGCAAACAGGAAGTCCATCCCACCAATCAGAGCATCAGGTAAGCTGTGACATCACACAGAAAGGTTCATGTGCAGAGGGGTTTTGCCCTCTCCCCTTTCCCACTCTTTTGAAGGGAAAGTCCCAGGTCTGAAAATCCAGATGAGTCATGTAATGAATGTTCGCTATAGTGGGTTTATCTGAGTGAGTAAAATATGTTACAATTTTCTTTAGGAAGACATGACATAAGACATTATGTCTATAAGAAAACCAGCAAAAGCCTGCAGTGGACAGATTTACACAGAAAAGCAAATTGAAGTCAAACTCTCCAGAACATAGATGTCCTTTGTGGTTTAGTTTTGGCTTTTCATTTTCAGTTTTAAAAAGATAGGGATCTCGGCTCAGAGCCAGCTGGAGGCAGAGAACCGAATTCATTGTGCTTTTTTTTTTTTTCTTCTCCGTGGAAAAAATGTCTGGCCTCATTGAAACGTTTTCCGAGGACACTCCCAGATGGATGTAGCTGGAGGTCCCGACGTCTGCACTCTTACAGTGCGGAGTGGGCAGGGATCTGGGCATGGGGCGAGAGACAGAGGCAACGGCAGCCAGGGAGAGAGAGAAATGGAGAATGAGACACACTTTTATTGGGACATTACAACACACATCACATTCGTCTGGTTCTGAGATAATGTGTTAACAGTGATGCTCTCCAACACGTCTTACCACTAAATTCTTTTTCTAAACTGGTTCTGTGTATCATCAGGGCTAACAAGAATTTCAGTCATGTTACATACAAACTTATTGACATCTACTGACAGCTATAATTTAATCATGAAAATAAAAACATATGATATTTGTCAGTAACCTTTTAATAACTCCCCAAATATCAGTATTGAAATGTAAGATTCCATAAACATTGCAATTTTTCTTCAAACTACAATTACAAAACTGAGCAGTGCCGTTAAGCTGTTTTTCCTGTTGCTTGTGACTTGGTGTCTTGAGACAGACTCCCCTGAGTATTGTTGATGTGGATGGAGGCACATCCAGGAACTGGGATAAGAACCTGGACTGTAAGTTTATAGGAATGTTCCAGGAACCCAAAAAAAAGTTAGCTGTGATGTTATTGCATTCAGGCTGGTATGCTCATGAGGCTGGAGTGTGTTTAGACCAGTGTTTCTCAACCTTTCTTGAACGAACGTCCCCTCACCTCATCATGACACACCCTTACGCCCCCCCCCCCCAACCCCCTCCCCCACCCGCCCCAAACAACACACAAAGACAGCGATATGATATAGATGTAAGTATATGCAGTAGAAATCAGTGGGTAGAGTAGATAATTTGACCGACTGACCATGCCAGAAATATTTTACAGCGAAAATTCAAATTATAAAACTGACTCACAGAGACCAGTGTTTTTGGTCAAAATCATTGTCAAAATGTTGGAATATGAGTGATGTATTCTGTTTTTAGACAAGGCCTCAAGTGATTATATTTCTGTTTATGTTTGAATATGATTAGGCTACATGACATTTATGTTTCTTGTCAGAGAATGCAGTCATTACACAAAAGCATTGTGCATAAGCCTATTTTTAAACACTTGCCCTCTGTTTTTTTCTGTTGAGAAACCCTACTTTAGACCTTTGTGGAAGTGGGCCTCACCTCTGCAATATCTCTGTCCACTGCTGCACAAGCAATCAAAATGTATGGGTTGCAGGGTCAATTCCATGGAGGGGCACAGCCATTGTATTCTTGAGCAAGGAGCTTAACCTGAATTCCTTCAGCAAATGTCCAGTGGTGTAAATGGATAGATGGTGTGTGGCAGTGTAAACTGTGTAAGTCTCTCTAGATGAGAGAATCAGCTATGTGCTGCCTATATGTTCTGCCTAAATGTTTAATGGTGTGGTTTCACCAAGCCCTAAGCCAAATTCAGCCAATAAAGAGGTAGCCTAGCATGCTAGCATGCTTTGCGCAGTGTAGTTATCCCAGTCTGTATATAGGATGCATTTTGTTATGGATAATGTTATCTTTACTTAAATGTACATTCAGGCATTTTGCTAGTGAATTTCAGTCCTGCTAAGAAGTCTGTGTACGACCCATTGGCCGGCCCACAGAGCAACCCAGAAGTCACATGATTTTAGTATGGGCGCTCTAGTGAGATTATCGTCGTGGCTGTCATAAAAAAATGTCTGTGGCTGAACCTAGGTTTGGGGCTTTGACAAGCCATTTCAGGGAAATTGTGTGACGTAATCTTGTGATGTAAAGCCTAAGAAATGTTACTAGAGCCAAAACATGTTTAAAAAACAAGATAAATATGTTTTATTGGTGATTTGAGATTGGACTGTGACAACTGAGTCACCTGGACTACCTAGTGTATTATTATTATTATTATTATTATTATTATTATTGTTATTATTGTTATTGATAATAATAATAATAATAATAATAAAAGATTAAATTCTCTTTCACAAGAGTGACCTAGACAATAATTGTAAAACAGTTTTGTATTTATTATTATATAACAGTTAGTTCCAACCAAGTAATTTGATTGGACAAGAGGCATTCCATGACTGCTGATATTGAGTATAACAGCACTGGGACGTTTTACTATCATGTATGACTTCGCTTTACAGATGTTCCGATGCAATCGTTGGTTACACCAATGCGAACTTAATTCGCATTTACTGACAGTGTAACCTGACAAGTTAGCCTGCAGTTGGATATGATAAACAACAGCTATCTAACAAGCTTACTATACATCTAGCCCGTCCATGTATGCTAAAAAGTAGCTCGTACCTACAACCGAATCACAGCCGTGCTGATATTCACTCTCGAGTGATATTGCTTAATTATTAAGACACTCTTTATGGGAGATTGTTTGTTCATTATGCAATAACTTTCATGTGCAATAACTTTAAAAAATGGAACATTCCAAGGTTCCTTTTTATAAAATGTGATACATACTAATGAAAGCTACACTCACACATTAAATGCTGTGATTTTCTTGGAAAATGCAAACATTATGTCTCTCCATTAGCTAGTCAAACATTTCCCTGAAACTGCTGCAGCTTGATGTAACACTGAAATAACAGAAGAATTCCCTGCCTGCTTAAGTCCCTGAACTAGTTTTTTGCATAAACAATCCCTATCTCAGAAGATGTGTATGATTCATTATTCACTGATTCACAGATTTTGCTTTCTCTGGAAGTGATTAACTAAATGACACTAAACCATGGGCTCACACTCCACAACCCCCGGGAGCTGTTGCTGGATCAAAAACAAGTCAAAGTCATACAAATCAAGCCCAACAAAAAGCTATACAAATTACCACAACAAAGAGCTACGCAAAAAGACAGAGAGACAAAGCAAAGCAGGATCACTCAGAAAGCAATGTAATTGCATTTTAATTTTCCTTTTTTTTTCTTCTTGGCCCAAAACAATCTTTGCATAGAAGAGAAAATGAGGGTGTCAAAAAAGTAATGTCCATTCTGAATTTGTTTGACTTAATCCATTTGGCTTTTCATTTCAGGCCCAACTCAACCCCTGTAATTTTATGCCAGGGAGAGTGGCACTGAGTATTGTGTTATGTTTTCTCATTTTGTGTTTTTTTTTTTTTTTTGAAACTCCCATGCAGAATTCACCCTCAGCAATGGAGATGTGTACATTTCTGCCATGAATCTGGTATTGTGGGGAAATAAGTTACAGATGAAAGGGGAAAAATACAGATATTGTCACATTTCATATTATCATCTTCTTCCAGAGTACAGGAATTTGAAGAAGAACACCTATGTAAATAGATCAATATATTCAGTAATGTGTAAAAAAGGGGAAAAAGTATAAATTTCATAATATTTTCTGCCATAACCCATTTCATGCCAGTCCTTCAGTGGAAAAGAGCCCAGAATAAACATACCACGAAACATATATCACCAGATGGGCGAGGTACACAGCACGCTAAAAACAGTTGGCTCACAGTATTTAAAAAACATTTGTCAAAGTTGTGCTCTTGTTTGTCCACATTTTGGCTGCTTGAGCAAAAATTCTAAATAAGTATACCACCTCAGAATGTGAAGAAGATACAGTTACCCCAATAACATGGAAATTGTGAATGCGACTTGAGGGTGGGTTGTACTAACCAGAAGGACTTGGAAGCGATCTCTGTGCTTTGAAATATCTCAGTGCTAAACAAGCACACAGCGTAGACCCTGTGGGACTTGAGCTCAGTGTTTGTTTAGTCTACTGGGCGTCAGAAAAAGAGCGCACCCAGAATAGGGGAGACCTGCCGTGCTCTTGCCCGAGAATGCAAACACGCTGCGTTGTGTTTGCCAAAGCCTAAAAACGCAAACTGTATCTTTTTTCTTTTGTGTTTGTGTGTGTTGTTTGTTAGCAGAGGGTAGCCTATGCCCCCCCAAGATGTTACAAGAGTAAATGTCTCAACA